>NQII01010084.1:0-48657 GCA_002778355.1 Clitarchus hookeri
CAGGGCGGGCGGTTACGAATAACTTTGTCCAGCTGCAGGTGTGCGGCCATTATACTAATTAACACTTAGCGAAATTCGTGAAATACATACGTCAGATGGAAATGTTTTGTCATAAATATGAGCCTTTTTTCTTTAACTGTGGGGCGGAAGAGAGACTCACCTACGTGATAATCACCGAAATTATTTTCTTTCTTCTCAGACAGCGTGTAAACACCTGCTTCTTAGTGATGCAAAAAGACCATACGAAAAATAAACTCTGTACGTTAAGGCGAGTGATTCAAGCAGATGACGATTATGGCAGCAGAAGGCAGGATACTTTGTCCCGAGGTCATTTATATGCTCTGACATGCATGCACTGGAGTGGGAAGAGGAATGTAGCAAGTGGAGGGGTTCAGCTGTCTGATAGGTACATGCTGCCAATTTGAGTTTTCAGGGCACTCTAGTGATCACTGTAATGGAGAAAAGGTCAGTACTAGTAAGGATTGAATAGAGTGAATGGATATGTTGAGTGAAGGTGACTGGTTGGTTGAGGAAAATAGTGGTGCAGCTCTCTTTTCTAGCTATTCGGTAATAATATTGCTAATGCGGATATGAAAACAGAACTTTTTGGTCTGACGCATCAGTATTGTAATTGTATCTTTGAATTTCGGAACACCATTATGATCTGCGTTTTTTATTACGATTATCGCAAATAATTCATGCCACTATAAACACCACGTACTGGTTTTTTTCTTCAAAAATGTAAGAAGAGTTATCGTAATTTTTTTCACTGATCACACATGAGCAAACACACACTGTGTTTTATGTATTCCGGACTATAAAGGTGTACCTCTTTTTTCTGAAAGGAGCACACACTAAATTTATGGTAAGGCTTGGTTAAGAGTTACGCAGTTTTTGTCGGTAACTTTTGCCAATGTTCTGTTCGTTGCATGTATAAGGGCACTGTTCGAAATGTTGTTTCAAAAAAATAACGTTAATATTGGAAAATACAGGCATCGGTCTCATGGAAATCCTTTATGGGCTAAATACGAATAGAATAATTAATGGTGCCATTCCATATGTTTTACTCACTCTAAGAGGTAGGCAAACAGTACAAAACTACAATCATTGCTGGTGATGAATACAGCAAGTGCAAGTTTTTATGGGAAATGCGATTGATAGAACGATTTTCGAGTACCTGTTTTTACCATAAAAATTTCCTGTAAAAAAGTTTTTATCTATTACAACTTCAGGATTTCATTCCCGTATTGGTGATAGTTTAGTCATAGGATGGCTCGATGTTATGTTGTCGGTATAATGTATTTATAAACAGATTTGTTTATTCATAAGTTTATTACATTATGGATTTTTTCAAATTGTACTTTTAATATGATGGTATGTTTGGTTGATTATTTCTTTAATAATCGTATTTATTTTTAAGAAGTGTGCGTATTTCGTGGTTTTTACGCTTTCGCCTTCTTTGTTTAAATGTCTGTACTTTCGATTAGTTTTATAAGCACTTAATTATTCATGAGATTGGTGTTTACTTGTTGTGTTGTGCTCATTTTAAAAAAACATCGTCTACCACATTGTTTGTAACGTCTGCCATTTTATAAGTTTATTTCTTTACTTCCTTACATTTGTAAAGAGTGTATATAAAACTACATCAATACTGCATTGCTCAATTTATATTTTTACAACGAAGCGGGGACATCCTTTTGTCACAAGAAAAAACTGATTCCATAAAGTTGTGTGTGTTATAACTGCGGAAAGAAATGTTCTAAACGCAGCAATGCTCCAAATCTTGTAACACGGTGTGCTCAGAATATGGTTACCGTGATTATTATGAAAATGCAACGATTTTTTTTTTTTTTTTAGAAATAAGAGTGTTTTAACAGGTGTATGCATTTCACTGTAGCTGTGGCAGGGTATGTTGTGACATCTGTTGGGAGACATGCAGCGGAGAATTTCTACACGTACCTTGCTGCAAACATTGAGCAGATAAAAGAAAGTAAAACCTGCTCTGTACATTGCAAAATACTATGAACTGTTTTTGTTGCATTGGCGTATACTGTAAATAATACACGATTGCTAGGAGAATGAATTTTAATCAAGCCATGAACANGTTGAGTGAAGTTGACTGGTTGGTTGAGGAAAGGAGTGGTGCAGCTCTCTTTTCTAGCTATTCGGTAATAATATTTCTCATGCGGATATGAAAACAGAACTTTTTGGTCTGACGAACCACTATTGTTGGTGCGTCTTTGAAGTTCGGAACACCATGATGATCTGCGTTTTTTATTACGATTATCGCAAATAATTCATGCCACTATATACACCACGTACTGGTTTTTTTCTTCAAAAATGTAAGAAGAGTTATCGTAATTTTTTTCACTGATCACACATGAGCAAACACACACTGTGTTTTATGTATTCCGGACTATAAAGGTGTACCTCTTTTTTCTGAAAGGAGCACACACTAAATTTATGGTAAGGCTTGGTTAAGAGTTACGCAGTTTTTGTCGGTAACTTTTGCCAATGTTCTGTTCGTTGCATGTATAAGGGCACTGTTCGAAATGTTGTTTCAAAAAAATAACGTTAATATTGGAAAATACAGGCATCGGTCTCATGGAAATCCTTTATGGGCTAAATACGAATAGAATAATTAATGGTGCCATTCCATATGTTTTACTCACTCTAAGAGGTAGGCAAACAGTACAAAACTACAATCATTGCTGGTGATGAATACAGCAAGTGCAAGTTTTTATGTGAAATGCGATTGATAGAACGATTTTCGAGTACCTGTTTTTACCATAAAAATTTCCTGTAAAAAAGTTTTTATCTAGTACAACTTCAGGATTTCTTTCCCGTATTGGTGATAGTTTAGTCATAGGATGGCTCGATGTTATGTTGTCGGTATAATGTATTTATAAACAGATTTGTTTATTCATAAGTTTATTACATTATGGATTTTTTCAAATTGTACTTTTAATATGATGGTATGTTTGGTTGATTATTTCTTTAATAATCGTATTTATTTTTAAGAAGTGTGCGTATTTCGTGGTTTTTACGCTTTCGCCTTCTTTGTTTAAATGTCTGTACTTTCGATTAGTTTTATAAGCACTTAATTATTCATAAGATTGGTGTTTACTTGTTGTGTTGTGCTCATTTTAAAAAAACATCGTCTACCACATTGTTTGTAACCTCTGCCATTTTATAAGTTTATTTCTTTACTTCCGTACATTTGTAAAGAGTGTATATAAAACTACATCAATACTGCATTGCTCAATTTATATTTTTACAACGAAGCGGGGACATCCTTTTGTCACAATAAAAAACTGATTCCATAAAGTTGTGTGTGTTATAACTGCGGAAAGAAATGTTCTAAACGCAGCAATGCTCCAAATCTTGTAACACGGTGTGCTCAGAATATGGGTACCGTGATTATTATGAAAATGCAACGATTTGTTTTTTTTTTTTAGAAATAAGAGTGTATTAATAGGTGTATGTATTTCACTGTAGCTGTGGCAGGGTATGTTGTGACATCTGTTGGGAGACATGCAGCGGAGAATTTCTACACGTACCTTGCTGCAAACATTGAGCAGATAAAATAAAGTAAAACCTGCTCTGTACATTGCAAAATACTATGAACTGTAAGGTTTCGATGTTTTTGTTGCATTGGCGTATACTGTAAAAAATACACGATTGCTAGGAGAATGAATTTTAATCAAGCCATGAACANTGTTTTTGTTGCATTGGCGTATACTGTAAAAAATACACGATTGCTAGGAGAATGAATTTTAATCAAGCCATGAACATCAGTTTCAAGACACAATTCATTAGTCTGAGTATTCGTTTCCATTTTATGTATCCCCAATAAAATATGATCGAAAATAATCTCACCGATTAACCCTTGCTCCATATTCACTCTCTACTTTCTCTGGTGTTCCACGTCCCTCAGGTATTGATGGTTCTCAGTTGACCAGTAATGCGTATTCCCTAAGTTCACGTTGCGATGGTTGCTAAATTTGGCTTCGTCACCGAAAAAAACTTACAGGAGGAAATATTTACTGTCCCGCATTTTCAAATAAATAACATGACAAAATTCTACCTAATAGCATAATTACGCTCATCTTTTGCCAATGAAATGATATGTGGTACGGATGAAATCTGTACCATTGTAAAACGCGAAAAAAAATATTATGGCTTATTCCCGAGCCAACGGCTAGTTCCGTTGGACTCACATGTGGATTGTGGGAAAAAGCCTCGAGAATGCCATTTACCTGCATTTCGCCTGTTGATGGCCTCTGTATGCTTCCCACCAGAGTATTCCATTTCCCACCTACCAATAGTTTCCTCTATTGTCGCAACAGTGTATTTTGCGATGGATGCTGTCGTAGCAGTTATATCTCTTTGTGTGTAAAGCTACCGCTGCCGTCTCATTTAGTTTACATTCACCGTAAATCAGAAGCATGNGCAGTTATATCTCTTTGTGTGTAAAGCTACCGCTGCCGTCTCATTTAGTTTACATTCACCGTAAATCAGAAGCATGTTTTTTTATCGTTGGTTTATAGCATTTCCTAGTTTCACCGGAACTCACTGATACGGTACAATAGTTGCATGAATTCNTTTTTTTATCGTTGGTTTATAGCATTTCCTAGTTTCACCGGAACTCACTGATACGGTACAATAGTTGCATGAATTCGATACTTGTGTTACTCTATCGCTATCGTTTGCCTCGTCTGTGTAGCGACACTCCGCTGGACAACCCAGTGGGTGATGCAACCTACCCCGCCACAGCTTCAGTCAAATGCACACACCTTTAAACACTCTATTATATCTCAAAATCAGCTATTCTTCTTTTCAAAATTAACAAGTCATCGAACACTCCACTTAATTACATATTTTGCTAGAGAATAATTGGGTATATTCCAATTTATAAAACAAACTTCGATATCGATATCTCAGTACTTAATTATATCTTGGAATACACATAGAGTTTATCTTTTGAGCACAGTGGTGCCATCTACAAACAGCAGATGTTCTACTGCAACAATACATTCTGCAAGAATGTAAACACACGAAATGTTAAACTGCGCACATATAAAGTCATCGTAATTTAAACTGCAGACCTCATCAATGCTTAGGTGTTAGTTCTGCATGTCAGACTTCCTACAACTTCCATCAGTGTTGTGAAGGACGACAGTAATATAATTTTATTCCTATGGCCCCTCTGCCACCATCCCCTATTACCAATACGAAAGAAGAGCACGTCTACTTAACACCAGGCGCAACATTCCTTGTATCTTTTTCTTTCAGGAAGGTAAAGCTAGCCTTGATTGCTGTTCATTCTGACAGACGAGTGCCATACCATCGATGTACACCAATGTGTCATGAGCAGAACTTAAAGTGGCATATCGGTGCCGCTTTTGCTGCAAGGTATTTGTTTGTCTTCAAGCTTACCGCACACTGACACAGNACTTAAAGTGGCATATCGGTGCCGCTTTTGCTGCAAGGTATTTGTTTGTCTTCAAGCTTACCGCACACTGACACAAAGTTTGTTGTCCAAATCCCGGTTTCGTGATAATGAGATAGAACTCTACGTATTGTGGTGCATATACACTACATGGTTGAACATGGATAGTTAATATGTGTTTTCGAGTAACATTATAAATTTCAAACACAAANACTTAAAGTGGCATATCGGTGCCGCTTTTGCTGCAAGGTATTTGTTTGTCTTCAAGCTTACCGCACACTGACACAGAGTTTGTTGTCCAAATCCCGGTTTCGTGATAATGAGATATAACTCTAGGTATTGTGGGTTATATGNCCAAATCCCGGTTTCGTGATAATGAGATATAACTCTAGGTATTGTGGGTTATATGTGCATATACACTACATGGTTGAACATGGATAGTTAATATGTGTTTTCGAGTAACATTATAAATTTCAAACACAAAACATTTTTATATTTTATATTTATTTTAAATCTATGCCAAGACTATACTCTTGTATAACATAAAGAGTTCCTTAAAAAACACATTGATTCAAATTTAATAAAATTTATAACACTTTTATCTAACAAAATGGCTTTAAATAGTCGTATGGTTTAACGATGCATACTGTACATATGTTGCTGGGTTTGGAAATTATGCTTCGAAAATGAATTTCTCAAGTCTGGCCTTAAGATTTCGCAAATGATATACACACATGCCTATAATTTGTGGTATTTCTTATTGAGATATATATATAATATTTTGTCAAGGCCAGAAATAATGAATGCAAACTGAATTTCACGATCCTAGTCGTAATAGCGCGCAAATTTTATTTTCATATATATATATAATTGGGGGTATTACGTAACATGACATATATGTATATATAATTGTATATTCTCGTTACTAGAAATTATGATTGCAAGGTGAATTTCACAAGTCTGGACATACACCGAAGAGTAAAAAAAACTGGTACACATGCCTAAAATCTTGTAGCCCCCACCCACCGGCCGACGAGCATGCAGAAGTGCCGCAAGATGATGTGGCATGGACTCGACTAATGTTTGGAGGTATACAAGAGGCAATTCACACCATGAATCCTGCAGGGCAGTCAACAATTCTAATCTGTGCCAATTTCAGAAAGGGTTGCACGTCTGTCACTTTTAATGATTCTCGTCAGTCGTCGTTTGTCCCGTTCTTTTACGATCTTTTTCCGGCCACAGCGATGTCAAAGATGTGATGTTTTGCCGGATTCCCGAAATTCACGGCACACTCGTGAAATGGTCGTACGCGAACATCCAAATGATATCCCTAATTCTGAGATCATATGTCCCATCTCTCGTGCGCCGACTATAACACCACGTTCAAACTCACTTAAATCTTGATTACCTGCTATTGTGGCAGGAGTAACCGATCAAGTTGCCAACCGCACTGCGTTATTTTGATTGGTTCAATACCTCTGTTATTTGCATAGAACGCCTATGCCAGTTTTTTTGGCTCTTCAGTGAAACTGTCCGCAAAATATATTCATCTATACCTGTGAAAATTCATAGAAACTGTAGGATTTTCTTTACAACTAGAGTTAAAAAAAATTATGGATTGATGTGTTAAGCTGCGAAAATGCCGCATGTTTATTTGAAAATTATTTAAAAATTGAATACGTCTCCCCGCACAGACATATAAAAAGATATAATATTCAATAACTACAAAAAAATACGATTTATATGTCTCCTGATTTACCAATGTCTTTCGAAAGTATCTAAAATGCCAGTACATGAAATTTACATAACATTATTTAAAATACTGTATTTTATCGAATCCAGAGCAATTCATGAATATTTTCGTGGTTTTGGGCAAACGATAAGCTATAAAGGCATTGTGAAAAAGAAATTTCAATATAAACGATTTATATATTTAAAAATATACAGGTGTGATAACTACATTATAAATCAAGTATTAGTACAAATAGCGTGCCAAATTGTATCTGAATACTTAGTATATCATATTTAAAGTTGTCCTCCCTCATGATTGTAGGGCATAATAGTTAATGTGTCTCTCGTGACAAAAATTTCGTGTTATATATTGCAGCTGCTTCCCAACCAAAATTAATCTCATTTTTCCTCTTTTCAATACTTTGTATGCAATTATAGCTAATTGATTGATCATTGCCACTGACGTTTAAATACATTTTGAGGATCTTCAGTCCTGTTGACAGTCACTCAGCCGTATTGATCAGCAATCATTATTTCCTCATTTTTAAATTTGGTAATTTTGGGGTAAGTGGTTTAGAAAAGGAATACTTGTAGACAAAATTGGCATTTTCAAAAGCCAAGCAGTCCATTCATAGGGAAAAATAAGGAATTCCGAAGCAACAGGTCCAACAAAATTCAAGATAGTAGACAGTTCCCATCTCCAGATAAACTAAACAGTTCTTCTTTAATAAATGAAGGAGTCCTAGAAAAAGTATTTCACCCATTTTTGACATCTATGTCTCGAAACTTGAAAAATCCTCTTTATTGAGTGCTTGCACTCTAAGGGGAAGCCGTCCTTAATTATTCATGCTTTTACGCTTGGTGTGCGATGATGAGTAACTGAATTAGTCTGTCTACACTCTTCATGTTATACATAGAGGTGCTATAGAGTAAATAGTCCTCTTATTAGCCTTCCTGCCAAAAGCAGGACCGTTCGACAGCTAGGCTATCTATGAAGAAAATACATGTACAGATGTTAAATCAGTACGTTGCGAAATACACATATTTAGAGTTCACCAGACCCTACTTGGTATGAGAATAGTAATTCTATCTTGGGAGAAAAATGTATTGTTTAGCCGCCTGGGCCTTAACCTAGTACCTTCCGAACGTATGTCAGCTCTGTTGCAGTACCGCAAGTCAAATGTCTTGTGTTAGTGTAATTAAAAGGTAAATGTTACTTGTAGGTACACTGAACTCTATGTATCCTGCTGATCAACACTACGCGCGATTGCTTACTTCCTGTCCGATGCTTTAAAATTTAATGAAAAAAATTTATTTTTTCCACCCATCGGTGTTTATATAAACAAGAATTATTTTGAAGGTAGCCCTTGTTACTTACTACATCCTGTTCTTTCAACTAAAATATTTTTTATAACTCAGAATTCAGGTGAGTTTTTGTATGTAAAGCTTAACGACTCATTTACAGCTAGGTCATTAGCGACGGAGCAAAATGATCAGAGGAATAGGAACTAAGAGGGAATTTTCCATGGCCTGTATAAGTTACCACCATAGCATTCANGGAGCAAAATGATCAGAGGAATAGGAACTAAGAGGGAATTTTCCATGGCCTGTATAAGTTACCACCATAGCATTCGCATAGAGTTATTTACGGAAAGCTGACATGAGGCTGGCCGGATGGGACTAGAACTCATTTCCTCCCAAATGTGAGTCCAAAATTTTTCCTGAGACTCTGTCACTCAAGAATATTGCGCAATAAATTATAAAATTGAAAGTAGGAAGACTTTCTTTAAAGCTTATTCTTTCATGCCAGTAAGGTATTCTGTACTTTAGAATAACAGTAGTCGCTTGATTGAAGGACGGACCTACAAAGAAATCATTGTTCGATTCCTGGCCTGGTCATGTCGGATTATTGCGTATGGACTAATGTGGTGGACGCTGCATTTGACCAGCAGGTTATTTCGGGTCATTCATGCCTGTACCTACAAGGCATCCCGCCGTTGGTGCTGCAACACACTTCACCCCTATAAACAAAGTTTTCAATACACGCATATACCGCTTGGAAAATAAACTGGTTATTCACTACCATGGACACCACAATGTTGGCCTAAAATGTAATATTATCAAACGTAAACATAGAAACAAAACCAAAAACAGAAAAAAAATTCAAACACGTTTTATGATTTGAACAATTTCACCAACCAGAGATACCGTATTGAAATGAAGTACAAATTATTTGTTACCTTCCAGCTTCGAACTTCTCGAAAACGGTGTTAAATACAGTGGAAAATGTGGGACTGCAATATTATTGTGACGTAATTTGTTTGAACCGTAATTCTATAGAGAACCGTTTTTATTCCTTAATATTTGTATAAAAGTTAGTGTTGTGTATAAATAACAAACTAATATTCACGTGGCGTTTCTTAAGTGTAGTCTCCTTTACATATAGTTGAGGATTTAGTTTTTATGTTTAGCCAAGCAGACGAGTACAAATAAATATCAACAATTCTGCAAATTATCAGATAACAATATATATTATGGATTTTCAAGAATTATTGACTTTCTTCAGAGGAACAAAATGCATAATCACCTGAAATATCAACCACTGGCAGATCACGAGTCTATTATAATAGCAAATAAGGAAAATAATATAATTTAAAAAATTGGAAGACATATTTTTTGTGTACAAATCTGGAATCGCGGACAGAAGACCTACCCTATCACAATAGTATTCTTACTGTCAGGGTTTCTTCAAAATCACAGACTAGGAAAGTACACAAGCTGAATTACCTACAGGATAAATTTCGCTTTCATAAACATACCTGACATAACCTGTTTACTGGCTTCTCTTGTACTGATAATCCATTATGCCCATCTTGGTTACATATAACCGATCCTCATTTCAATGTGAATATGTTTTTGGTGGACTTATTTCCTTTCAGTAAAAATGCAGATTTACTAATAAGCAAATAAAGTCGCGAAATGTACCTTTCTCTAATAAGACTAATATTTTTATGTGCTGCAAAGTTATTCTTGCCTACGTTTTATAATATAACGCAAATTGGATAATCATATCTGACACGAGAACACACATTGGGCAACCTCACTTAGTTATATATTAATATGTATTTATTGTATTGTTCCACGGAATTGATATTCTATTTTTAAAGGGTTTATAAAAAGTTTCACACATGCGGCTTTCTGTATGTTACGTTCAGTTCTAATAAAGTATTTGGTATGTTTTCGTAAAATTAATTCTTCGATTTTTTTTTGGAGACACAATAAAAATAAAAGCGACAAAACGTGTAATTTTAAATAATGAAGTAATAAAAACTTAAACTCTTATGAAAACTTAACGTCTTCAACGTTAGGTAGTTTTCCTAGTTCTTGTCTGAAAAATGTGTTTTAATTTCCTGGACATAACTCTATTGAATAAATACGTGAGGTTTTGTTCATTTCTTAATTCACATCTACGTTCTTATTTCACATCTGCGAATAGCAAGCCATAGTCAGATTCGCACCCTTGCGCAATGTGGAAAACGTATATTTCTTAAAGGGGAGTGATGGATACAATCTGGTTTTGTTATAAATCATATAACCTCTTTGGAGTTTTAAGTCGAGTTATACGTTATGTTCTTTTTTTTTATTTAATATTATTACTGTTTTCATACGTGCTGGAATTCCAATTCCATATTCGACAGTTTGCTGACTATGATTGCGCATAAAAAATGTTAAAACAGTAGTTCATATTTTCGTTTTCCAAAATCAGACTACCTTTACCTTTTTCGTCGTCAGTTTGCCTTTAAAATCTACATTTAATTGAATACTTTTTAACTGTTAAATTCGATAAGCGAATCATGAAAATTTAATACGTTGTTTCAAGATCTTGATATTAGTGCCACATGTTTATTGTGTTTCAGGATCTTGATATTAGTGTCACATGTATATTGACAAACAATAAAACTATGTCCATTTTTTTCTTGTACACGTTAAAATATATTTGGCAAATCATGATGACCGAACGGAAATTTTAAGAGAGAGAAGCACCTTTAATATACAGGATTTAAAATTAGTTTATTCTCAAATTGTTTGATAATGCGTGGGAAGGTATGAAAAATCGAAGAAAACATAAGCCTGATTTTATTCCGTTTATCTGTTAATATTAATTGGGTGGTGATTCGAAAATACCACGTCATTAACCAAAGAAATGACGCTATCAGAGTGTGTATATCGATTTTATGACGGTTTAATTACATGTACATTAAAGGAAGGCAAACGACTATTCGTGAATTTGTTTTTCAACTCACGTAGCTTCAAATTTTGCAAATTATTACTATTAATTTAACTTTTAATTGCTGCTATCTATCTACTGTCTATCTAATCACGTCATGTTATAAGACTTACTATGTATTCTGTCTCATTTTTCATAACAAATCGTCTCTATTGGTTTCTTCCTGGAGTTCAAGAGAAGTGTGTGTAACAGTCCAACAAATTCGTAATATAATTGCCAGATCAAAAAAAACTTTGATGTATGGGGGCCTCCTTCTTCCAACTTAAATTCTATAGCTTCTGTAGCTCGGAACGAAAGTTGGTCTCGGGTTCTGCAATCTGGCTTCCTTGCCGCAGGGAATGGCGTCGTTACTCACCGTACAAGAGCCTGAGTGTTCCACAGCGGGGTCGGGGAGAAGGCATTCTAGAATCAGCACTTACCGGTGGCCGAGATCCAACCCCAACACCCGCGAACCAGCAAGCTGTATGCTTTGCATCGAGAGAAATACTTATTTCAATCTGAGGATAAACTTGCGGCTCTCGCACACGTTCACTGTCTCTTTACAATTTAGAAAAGCTTCTGTCCAGTGTGTCTCTGTTGTATAAGAGATAGAATTTAATCGATTATTGAGTCATACATTCCGTTGCAAGCTGTTTCAAGGTATACGGAGAAACCCACAGACCGGCGGAAACGTCCGAAAAGTTCCCCACATGCAAAATTTTGAGCTTCATGACGTTAAGAATATAAGCCAGCTCTCCGTGGCGAGAGGCGAGTGAATTGTCTGACCACAACACCACCGCCACTAACTGAAGCTGTAATCAAATGTCTGCTTTCATGTTTCTTATCTTTAGCCGTAGTATTTTTCTATTAGCTTTCCANGGAGCAAAATGATCAGAGGAATAGGAACTAAGAGGGAATTTTCCATGGCCTGTATAAGTTACCACCATAGCATTCACATAGAGTTATTTAGAAAAAATCACGGAAAGCTGACATGAGGCTGGGCGGATGGGACTAGAACTCATTTCCTCCCAAATGTGAGTCCAACATTTTTCCTGAGACTCTGTCACTCAAGAATATTGCGCAATAAATTATAAAATTGAAAGTAGGAAGACTTTCTTTAAAGCTTATTCTTTCATGCCAGTAAAGTATTCTGTACTTTAGAATAACTGTAGTCGCTTGATTGAAGGACGGACCTACAAAGAAATCATTGTTCCATACCTGTCCTGGTCATGTCGGATTATTGCGTATGGACTAATGTGGTGGACGCTGCATTTGACCAGCAGGTTATTTCGGGTCATTCATGCCTGTACCTACAAGGCATCCCGCCGTTGGTGCTGCAACACACTTCACCCCTATAAACAAAGTTTTCAAGTTGCGTCAATTTGTTCCACCTAAGTTCACTCTTTCACTACGTGCTTACAAAGTTAGCTCACATGAAATTACAACTAAATCAATACACGCATATACCGCTTGGAAAATAAACTGGTTATTCACTATAATGGACACCACAATGTTGGCCAAAAATGTAATATTAACAAGCGTAAACATAGAAACGAAACCAAAAACAGAAAAAAAATTCAAACACGTTTTATGGTTTGAACAATTTCATTAACCATAGATACCTTATTGAAATTAAGTACATATTATTTGTTACCTTCCAGCTTCGAACTTCTCGAAAACGGTGTTAAATACAGTGGAAAATGTGGGACTGCAATATTATTGTGACGTAATTTGTTTGAACCGTAATTCTATAGAGAAACGTTTTTATTCCTTAATATTTGTATAAAAGTTAGTGTTGTGTATAAATAACAAACTAATATTCACGTGGCGTTTCTTAAGTGTAGTCTCCTTTACATATAGTTGAGGATTTAGTTTTTATGTTTAGCCAAGCAGACGAGTACAAATAAATATCAACAATTCTGCAAATTATCAGATAACAATATATATTATGGATTTTCAAGAATTATTGACTTTCTTCAGAGGAACAAAATGCATAATCACCTGAAATTTCAACCACTGGCAGATCACGAGTCTATCCTAATAGCAAATAAGGAAAATAATGTAATTTAAAAAACTGGAAGACATATTTTTTGTGTACAAATCTGGAATCGCGGACAGAAGACCTACCCTATCACAATAGTAGTCTTACTGTCAGGGTTTCTTCAAAATCACAGACTAGGAAAGTACACAAGCTGAATTACCTACAGGATAAATTTCGCTTTCATAAGCATACCTGACAACCTGTTTACTGGCTTCTCTTGTACTGATAATCCATTATGCCCATCTTGGTTACATATAAACGATCCTCATTTCAATGTGAATATGTTTTTGGTGGACTTATTTCCTTTCAGTAAAAATGCAGATTTACTAATAAGCAAATAAAGTCGCGAAATGTACCTTTCTCTAATAAGACTAATATTTTTATGTGCTGCAAAGTTATTCTTGCTTACGTTATATAATATAACGAAAATTGGATAATCATATCTGACTCTTGAACACACATTGGGCAACCTCACTTAGTTATATATTAATATGTATTTATTGTATTGTTCCACGGAATTGATATTCTATTTTTAAAGTGTTTATAAAAAGTTTCACACATGTGGCTTTCTGTATGTTACGTTCATTTCTAATAAAGTATTTGGTATGTTTTCGTAAATTTAAGTCTTTGATTTTTTTTTTTGGAGACACAATAAAAATAAAAGCGACAAAACGTGTAATTTTAAATAATGAAGTAATAAAAACTTAAGCTCTTATGAAAACTTAAAGTCTTCAACGGTAGGTAGTTTTCCTAGTTCTTGTCTGAAATGAGTTTAAATTTCCTGGACATAACTCTATTGAATAAATGTTATAAATCATATAACCTCTTTGGAGTTTTAAGTCGAGTTATACGTTATGTTTTTTTTTTTTATTTAATATTATTACTGTTTTCATACGTGCTGGAATTCCAATTCCATATTCGACAGTTTGCTGACTATGATTGCGCATAAAAATTGTTACAACAGTAGATCATATTTTCGTTTTCCAAAATCAGACTACCTTTAGCTTTTTCGTCGTCAGTTTGCCTTTAAAATTTACATTTAATTGAATACTTTTTAACTGTTAAATTCGATAAGCGAATCATGAAAATTAAATACGTTGTTTCAAGATCTTGATATTAGTGCCACATGTTTATTGTGTTTCAGGATCTTGATATTAGTGTCACATGTATATTGACAAACAATAAAACTATGTCCATTTTTTTCTTGTACACGTTAAAATATATTTGGCAAATCATGATGACCGAACGGAAATTTTAAGGGAGAGAAGCACCTTTAATATACAGGATTTAAAATTAGTTTATTCTCAAATTGTTTGATAATGCGTGGGATCGAAGAAAACATAAGCCTGATTTAATTCCGTTTATCTGTTAATATTAATTGGGTGGTGATTCGAAAATAGCACGTCATTAACCAAAGAAATGACGCTATCAGAGTGTGTATATCGATTTTATGACGGTTTAATTACATGTACATTAAAGGAAGGCAAACGACTATTCGTGAATTTGTTTTTCAACTCACGTAGCTTCAAATTTTGCAAATTATTACTTTTAATTTAACTTTTAATTGCTGCTAACTATCTACTGTCTATCTAATCACGTCATGTTATAAGACTTATTATGTATTCTGTCTCATTTTTCATAACAAATCGTCTCTATTGGTTTCTTCCTGGAGTTCAAGAGAAGTGTGTGTAACAGTCCAACAAATTCGTAATATAATTGCCATATCAAAAAAAACTTTGATGTATGGGGGCCTCCTTCTTCCAACTTAAATTCTATAGCTTCTGTAGCTCGGAACGAAANATCAAAAAAAACTTTGATGTATGGGGGCCTCCTTCTTCCAACTTAAATTCTATAGCTTCTGTAGCTCGGAACGAAAGTTGGTCTCGGGTTCTGCAATCTGGCTTCCTTGCCGCAGGGAATGGCGTCGTTACTCACCGTACAAGAGCCTGAGTGTTCCACAGCGGGGTCGGGGAGAAGGCATTCTAGAATCAGCACTTACCGGTGGCCGAGATCCAACCCCAACACCCGCGAACCAGCAAGCTGTATGCTTTGCATCGAGAGAAATACTTATTTCAATCTGAGGATAAACTTGCGGCTCTCGCACACGTTCACTGTCTCTTTACAATTTAGAAAAGCNGAAATACTTATTTCAATCTGAGGATAAACTTGCGGCTCTCGCACACGTTCACTGTCTCTTTACAATTTAGAAAAGCTTCTGTCCAGTGTGTCTCTGTTGTATAAGAGATAGAATTTAATCGATTATTGAGTCATACATTCCGTTGCAAGCAGTTTCAAGGTATACGGAGAAACCCACAGACCGGCGGAAACGTCCGAAAAGTTCCCCACATGCAAAATTTTAAGCTTCATGACGTTAAGAATATAAGCCAGCTCTCCGTGGCGAAAGGCGAGTGAATTGTCTGACCACAACACCACCGCCCCTAACTGAAGCTGTAATCAAATGTCTGCTTTCATGTTTCTTATCTTTAGCCGTAGTATTTTTCTATTAGCTTTCCAGGGAGCTGCTTTTATAATAAACTGACTTTGTATTGCATTTAACTTAAGAGTAAGCACCCGTACTTTACCCTGGTTTTAAACTCTAATCGGAAACTTTGTTGTGTATGCTAATATAATGCCACAGCGACCTCGCCAAAGAGGGCACAAAAACATTTGTGAGTTTCCACTACAATTACACGTGTCACACTAATGAAGTCTCTTGTGTTACAATAAACCTTATTAAAACGATGTGAAGCAAAAATAATTTAGAAATAGATGAAATTGTGTTAATTTTATTAGGTTTTCTAAAATCAGGTTTCCTCAATATACGCCTGACTCACTCCAGTCATTTCAATCTGAACCACTTCGGTCACAATGCTCGCTAAAGAAAGACATGTTGCAAGCGAACAGAAGTTATTGTATACATTTTTGAAAGCAAGAAAATAGCGATCAATAAAGAATATTAAACAGCTGTCCTCCCACAACTNAAAACATTTGTGAGTTTCCACTACAATTACACGTGTCACACTAATGAAGTCTCTTGTGTTACAATAAACCTTATTGAAACGTTGTGAAGCAAAAATAATTTATAAATAGATGAAATTGTGTTAATTTTATTAGGTTTTCTAAAATCAGGTTTCCTCAATATACGCCTGACTCACTCCAGTCATTTCAATCTGAACCACTTCGGTCACAATGCTCGCTAAAGAAAGACATGTTGCAAGCGATAATAAGTTATTGTATACATTTTTGAAAGCAAGAAAATAGCGATCAATAAAGAATATTAAACAGCTGTCCTCCCACAACTTTGATTAAACGTCTTAGATATTGATCGAAATTGTTACTATGGTATTCATTGCTCAACAGTATGTAATTTCTTGTACTTTAAAATGATATATATTTAAATAACACCGGTTTCCCCTCTGCCAATGTATGACTTCATTAATACATTTTGCGTGCTCATTTTACATCGGTAAGGGTNTCTGCCAATGAATGACTTCATTAATACATTTTGCGTGCTCATTTTACATCGGTAAGGGTTGCAGTCGGAATGCGTCCACAAAAAAAACATAAAATAATGCCAGGTTTATTTCATTACTTCCCGTCCAAAGGCAACATATTTAAGGGCTTTTATTTCAACCTAAGTTTTGGTACTAATGTAGAGCCAAACTTTCGAAATTCTATTTTAGTCTGACTAAATAACGTTTTGTGCACGCACAGCGGTTAAATTATGGTTAATATTACATTACATATTGATAAATAATTCCGATTTTGTGGTGTAAACCGAAGCGTTACTTCCTCTCAACAACGGTGAACCTGAGTTCCATTACCGCCACCGAATAGAAACTTTTAACAATTTTGTAGGTTTTTGTCGTAACCATACTACGAAATGCAATGGTAAATAATTGCTGAATATATATGCTAAATCGTTTTGGGCACTCCGTTATTTCCATCACGATGACTTTGTTTGGTATTTCTGCAAGATCTTGGGCTATCAACTCATAGACTAAAGTTGAGGGGAGCCTATTTTCGTTTCCTGTGCAAGTCACCAACATTATTTTCAGAACTGTCAAAACAATCTTGTCAAATTAATGTGTTTCAACAATGAAGTTAAGTTCGTTTACATTTAGTTTTAATCTTCAATCCACCATTTTACGGACTTTTGGCGATACTTAGTCAAAACAATTTTAAGAAAATATCAAATCAGTTATTTAAGTAAACTTTCTGCTAACAATATTCGCAAATTAATGGTTTCGCCAGTTTTACTGGAAGTAAAACATTTCAATGTTGGGAAACTGAGATAGTTATGGTGTAGCTGGCATGTGCACTCTCATACATATTCCCTCTACGCGTCAACGTAATTTGTATAAAAAGTGGTTATTTACGAAAAAAACCTTTCTTACCAGGTTTAAAAGTAATTTTCAGATATTGATATATTATCTCACTTTGAATTCTAAAATGTATTTCTTAACCGGACCGTGATAGACAGAAACCAGAAGCTTCAATATTGGTGGTCGTTATACCCCTGATGAACAAGCTGTGTCTAAATTCTGTCACATTTTTTCATGGAGAATTTTTTAGCAATGTATTTTCGTTGTTATTCACTGGTAATACGTTAATGCAAGCAGCATTCTCCAAAAACTACCTACAGAAGGTATTCTTAAATATCTTTCTTGAAACTCCCATGTCAATTAAATATTTTGCGCACAGATAACTGCTCATTTCTCTTTGCACATTAATGTAGGACTATTTTTTTACTCCCAGATATAAATTTTATCCATTCTAGTTTTTGATACTCTACTGAGTGCAGGTAAGTGAAATGCAAACGAGAAAATAATGTGCAGTAAGGCAAAACGCTTCGGGTGAGCCGGTAGAATCCATTGATGCTGCAAAATGAGGCGGGGTTGTTCAGTTTAGTAGTGGCAGCAGCCCTCACAGCAGCCAAGTACAGTTATGCGAGAGCTTGCTAGAGCTGCACCCCCGTTCATATTACCTGTCGAAAACATGTAAGTAGTTAGAAAATGTTTGTCCGAGCACACATGGTATCTGGTAGCGTACAAAACAACTGAAATTTGACCTTTACTTTTGACCTTGACCATAGACATTTGACCTTTACCTCATTCCACCAGGTACATCAAGGTGTGCAATTCCATGCCACCTCTTGTTTCTAGTATTTTCCACTTCATGCTCTGTCATTTCAACTTTCTTCCTCATGCTCTGTCATTCCTTCACATGTAATTTGGCAGAGGACCAGAAGACCGGTTCCCTTCTTCATTACATTCCCCCATTTTTATAATTATCCATTTCCCTGCTCATTTGACTTAACTCTATGCTACTTTCTTATTTCTAGAATTTTTCATCTTAGAAGTCACGTCATGCTCTATCATTCCACATCGCCTGCTCTCTCTCACCCTCTGTATAATGTCTACTGTTGGCTGCCATATCTGGTAGGCATCTTATTTCGTCTGCTCCCATCTGGGTTTTATATTGTCTGCTTGGTGAAGCTATTATCGTCCGTCCTCTTGGAAGTTTCATTTATTGCCAACCAGTAGTGCCATATTGATTCCCACGATGTGTGCAGGGAAGCCCATGTATCGCTTGAAGACTTTATCGTCTGCTAGAAATACTGCGGTCGGCTGGTGGCTAAGGGCGATGTTCTACATTCTGTATGCAGACATCTTCTCTGTCAACATGATAAAGAGCTGTGGAGTTGAGGGGCGGTGAACTGCCGGATCTTGGATTGGTAGACAGATGTCTTAACCGACTGAGCCACCAAGTCATGGTTGCTAGAACAGGTATAAATAAGGTATGTATAAAAATAAACAGCTGTCTATTTTCATTAGTAATTTCAATAATAATTTAATTATGATGTAACATCCATCAATTAAAAAAAATTATAAATAAACGTTATTTTTTTAATGTTATATAATGAATTTCACTTTTAAAACTCACAGAAAATATTATACTGAGCAATGTGTAGGTGGATTTGTATTTTCAAGATGCAATTTAAATATATGATGCCACAAGCACATTTATGAAAAGTAAAATTTTATCAATAAAAACACGTACTTAAATAAATACTTTTTAAATTAACTTTTAAATAAGTATATCGAATAACATGTCTACAGATTCGTATTTTCAAAGAGAATAAGAAAATTATGTCAGAAAACGTGATTATCAGGAAATAACCAGGTTCATATTGAATTTTATATGCATACAAATGTGTATGCAAATATACCAAGTGTTGTATATTTTCGAGCTCGTATTTTAGAGTCGAATGTTAATGTGACCCCATAAACATTGATTATTCGAATGTGTTCGTTGAAATGTTGACTTTAGTAAGCGTAGGCATGATCATAGGTTTTTCGAAGTATTTATGTAAAGAGCCTCAGCTGTGAATACAGAACAGTAGTTGTCTTACCTCAGGTCGTGATTTAAGTGCATT
Organism: Clitarchus hookeri; assembly: GCA_002778355.1. NCBI lineage: Eukaryota > Metazoa > Arthropoda > Insecta > Phasmatodea > Phasmatidae > Clitarchus > Clitarchus hookeri. Next base: position 19,931 of record NQII01010084.1, read on the forward strand.
ACATCGATGTAAAAATGAACGAGTTTCAAGACTCAGATGGAGATCATTCAACGACTGCTGGGTTTAGACACATGGAAATTGGAACATGTATGACCAGTACAAGTCTAACCAAAATTGAAATGGTATTATTTCTTAAGCCTTTTTATATGCATTAATTGGAAAAATTTGGCTTCCCTCGAAGCTATGGCCATAAAATTCAGATTAGAGCCATATAGTTAATAGTGCATTAAGATTCATTATAAGTATTTCTGACTACCATTTTATTTTCATTTTAGATATAATCATCAAATGCATATCATAGGTACTGCTCATGACCTATACCAAAATGCTTTTCCCCCTTAGACACGAAGTTTTCTTATATGCATAATTGACTGCGATTTTCCATTCATCGAAGCTGTAAACATCATANTTAGACACGAAGTTTTCGTATATACATAATTGACTGCGATTTTCCATTCATCGAAGCTGTAAACATCATAGATACATTTCGTGACCTAGATTAAGGTGATAATAAAAATTATGCTTCAAGTCTTCTTATCATATTTGGCCGCCATTTTCGAACTATTTAAGTTATAGCTTACAATTATGTATCACAGGTACATCGCCTGAAATCAATCAAGGCAGTGTGTTCATTTGGGCCTTAGACCTTATTATAAGCATTCACATAAGTCATTCACCATCCATTTAAGACATATTCAACAAATTCACATCACAGGTATTATTCCTTATTTCGATCGAATTGATTTGGGTAATTAATCAATAAGCCTTTCATTAAAGGCTTATAAATTAACTATGGCACATGACCTGTCTACAATCATGTTTATTTTTCAGAGACTTAGGAATGATATGTTAAATGCCCATTTGTTTATAAAAAAAATTCCTGTTGAAACTAATTTCAAAACATTTTGTGTAATGCATCTACTGCCAAGTATTTTTTAAAAAGAAATTGTGATATGAAGGCAGAATTGTAAATTACTTGCCTCCCCATGGCATTATCTATATTGTATTAGAAGAGGAATGCTCTAAAATGTAGTGAGGAGTTTTTCAATCATAACTACAACACTTCATACAGTATGCCTTTGGGCGCAAGTTTTAAAACATTTGTTATATTTTAATGTTATATACTAATATATGTAAATAAATGCAATATTTTATTTATGTTATTCTTTATTTTTAAAAGTTAAAGAATCTTAAGTATACTGTGTTGCATGTCTATTAATTCATATATTTAAAATCAATTGAACTATGTCAGAAACGGTGACGGCATGTCTATGTTCCGATGGCATATTCGATTTAATTGGAATACCTATGACTGAAGGATTCAACAAAATATTTGTTAGCAGCTTAAATGTGGACTTGTGGCACAAAAACGTTTTGTCGGGAATTGTATACAATTTTATTAAAGTCAAATTCTTTGCAGACATAGGTATCTTTACAGCAGAAATACCAATAAATGTGTCCGAGGAACTGGACATTGCTTTGTTAATATTTAAATGAAATAGTCACAAACAATTTAGCCGTTACAGAGGTTCGGCTGCTGATACACACACACACACACACACTTATTTTTTCCATAATTCATAATGTTTCTGTCCAACCATATTGTGTCTTCTTTCACTGGTTGGATGGGGGAAACCTAGGTAACACCAAATAATAAGTTCAATGTTTTAGTTTTGTACACGATTAATTACCCAGCATATTGTGCACCCAAGTGACTGCGGAAATTCGCATACGGTCTTGTATCTGCACATAAGACAATATGTAACACAGTACAATTGCACTTCAAGACTGTAAAAAGATTATATAGCATACAATTCTAACACATATGATACTGTATTTCATGCCTGTAAATTCAGCGTGGTCAAATAAAACTAGGGGTTACAGTTTGGGTTTTGCGTTTCATGATCAAGCAAAGGGAAGTTAAATAAGACGGAGCACCCAACGTTATAGTGAGCTTCGAACCACTTCAACAACCGAACCTGCGCTCATAAACTGTGTAGTACCAGAGACTGCGCGCTATCACTAGACCAACCTTCTGACCAACAAGCGTAAAGGGTTTTACAAGATAAAATATTTATACAGTCAGCATCTAGTTTTCAGGAGTATGCAGTAATCTGCCAAATCTCCATTGAAAAAAACAACTATTTTATTGTCTATGTTTGACCAGTAGGAAATCTTCTAAAGGCCTGTTTGTAATCAAACTGTAATGGCTGCGCCAACAATGAAGATGAAGTAAATGTGTGAGAATAAGTGTATATTCTACTGTATGGGGTACAGTCAAAATTTAAATCGCTATTACGTTAGATTACTTTGCTACCTTTGGTTGTAACATTGTACAACAAAAGCCATTTAATTTTTTGACAAATACCATTACAGTACGTACCTAAATATATATCCGTGACTCGCTAAATACGAGATGTGGAGGACAATATTTCAGGCTTCCGAAAATTTTTCCCGCTAAAATTTAAAGGAAGCGGTAAGAAATTCATATACTACAATCAGATTTTATTCAATACGCTGAAACATTTTCTACGTTCTAATTCTTACTGCTTACTGTTTAATATTATCTTTGTGCAATCCCATTTATATATAAGTAGCATGTTTTCCAGTGGAACTTTGCACCAACTGTACAAAAGACAGACTTGTCAAAAAGTATTACAGAGACTACCAAAATTGTGAGCAAATTATGAATTATTTTGCATATGATAGAAGATTATATATAGATTTTAACGCTGTAAAATACGTCACTAGATTTACTTAAAGAAATGTTTTGAAAAAATTATATTTTCAAAATTGAAGCGCATTGTTGTTCTAAAAACGCTTTTTGGACGAATGGACTATCAAGCAAAACAATTGTATATAATAAATACCATGATTGCATGTTATCAAATTAGTAAGCGGGTTTAAAAATATTTTTATAACTGACTTTATATACATACATTTCTGTTAAGAATGTTGTCATTTTTATAACAAAAATTAATGTGTGAAAAAATGATTATAATTTTTTGTAAACATTGTTACTATATTCTTCCTTTTTACAACCAGTAATTAGAACGTTGGTCTGGCCTGATTATGATTTTTTACATAGTGTGTTTCTAAAAGATCTAAAATGAGTAAAAAATCTTAAATTGTTATTAAAAGTTAATTTATTTAAAAAAAAATTCAAAATGTTATTTTCAGCAAAAAAACCGATATGTTCCAAATTATATGCACATTACTATCATAAGTAAAAAATATATTATTTATTTCTGACAGTGTGTATAATACTTTTTAATGAGTTGTGCATTTGTAAGTAGAGTAGGGCTCATTGCTCCTTGGAAGTCACTATACTTCTGCCTTAACAGTGTTAGATACCTACAAATCAATTATATTATAACTGTACGAAACATTGTTGTAAACATTGTATGGGAAGCCATTTATCCTAGAATAAACCAATTCTTCACTTCATATTTTTTGAATAATTTAATGGCAAATCCGATATTTTTTTTTGTCTTTCGGCAGCCAGAAAAACATATACTTAATTAATATATGTTCAACGAATTTAAAAAAAAATTATTCAAACCTATGCCGAGGACAACTGCTTGGCACATTTGTAATCATGAAATAATTGTTCACAAGTTAAAAAAAGGTTAAAAATATGCAAAATGTCTTTTTATTACACTTGTTTTTTAATGTAAGGCCTGTTATTTGGAAAAATATGGATGTCACAAGCTAGCCCACGACAGCAGTTTACAATGAAAATTGTTTCATTTATACTATTTAATTATTACTTGTTATTATGGCTGCAGCATAACAGAAAAATTTCGGATTTGATATCGAGTTATTCCAAAAAATGCAAAGTGTAATTTTTTGTACAGGAGAATTATATTATAAACAATGCGTACAAATTGAAATATGTTTTGTACTATAAAACAAGAATAAATTTTTTGTATCAATAACCGTAAACACATCTTTGTGTACAGCCACCGAGTACGTAACACTACAAACTGTATCGAATAAAATACTCTTTTAATGCGACTTTGTACATCTTTCAAGTCGTTTACAATGACTTCTATTTCTCATGTCATTATCTGTATGATCCTCCCGACTAGCTATTTTGTCATAAATTTGATATTTTCTTCATCCAGGACTACATTTAAGCCTTTGATGAAGATAGCAATGGTGTGTTCTATGTTTAGAGCTCCTTACAGTTTGAAAAGGTAGAACTCAGAATTTGTTTCCAATGCAAATTAGCTCGATGTTTATTCGTAACCAATGACATCGCTATGAAGTTCCGAACAAATTGCTNATTTGTTTCCAATGCAAATTAGCTCGATGTTTATTCGTAACCAATGACATCGCTATGAAGTTCCGAACAAATTGCTGTTTTTAAAGAAAAAAAAGTATTTCATTGTCATTGTTCCGAAACGCTGACGCCACGCGGATTCTGAACTTTCATTACATCGCCACCGCAAGTCCAAGTTGAACCACTGGCGACTCGGCAACCGAACTTGGTCGGTTATTCACCTAACGAACATAACTCGCACTTCTTTAGGTCCGCCATTGTTGTTGATGAGGTGGGAGCAGTGGTTACGCAAAACCCCNTAACGAACATAACTCGCACTTCTTTAGGTCCGCCATTGTTGTTGATGAGGTGGGAGCAGTGGTTACGCAAAACCCTAGCATACCTGATAAGCGGCCTGCGAGGTGCAGTGCCGGTGTTCAGCTGTCATTATCTTCGATCTCCCACGCCAGTCGACATTCGAGTGTCGAGCATTGACGGCCGTATCGTGTNGTGTTCAGCTGTCATTATCTTCGATCTCCCACGCCAGTCGACATTCGAGTGTCGAGCATTGACGGCCGTATCGTGTTTGTTTCCCCGGCCAGCGTCCTTCCCCACTCCCCTTTTCAACTCACAACCCCTTAACATTCACCCTTCTGGACTCACGCTACCACACCCTCCCATTCCCAGTCCCCCTGTCACTGCGACAATTGCACTATGGCGTGTTCCCGTCGCCTGCGCATGAGTAAGGTGCCGGTTAACCTAAATAATTGAGTGCCAAGAGGATAACGATCTGGCGCCATTTCACGGCCTCATAGATCTTCCTGGAATTCAGAAAACAGCAATGTCCAAATACAATATTTATTTACTACGCGGGGCTGAGTTCACTGTGGGAGAAGGCAGGCAGCTTGCTCACCGCACAAAAGCAAAGTCTACAATTAAGAGTGAAGNGGGGCTGAGTTCACTGTGGGAGAAGTCAGGCAGCTTGCTCACCGCACAAAAGCAAAGTCTACAATTAAGAGTGAAGGAGGCNCGGGGCTGAGTTCACTGTGGGAGAAGGCAGGCAGCTTGCTCACCGCACAAAAGCAAAGTCTACAATTAAGAGTGAAAGAGACTGGAAACCACAACTCCTAGTGAGGTTAGGAATGGGGACCGCTAGTGTCGATAAATCAAGGGAATATAAATTGGGTACTTAATGTATTTCCTCTTTCACCTGATTTGTCAAATGTATGTCCTCGACTCTTAACTTCATTTGATGTCCAATGTAAATAAGTAGACTGAGGGATCTCAGTTCATTTTGGGTCATGATGGAAATCTGATCGACCGGGGGACAATTGTGGCATGGCTGATCGTTCAGGATAAACTTAGCAGCCGTAGCATTTCCGCATCTACATTTTACTGCTGGACATCGAGTGAATATGTGTCAATTTCTACCTGGCAATATTTATGTAAGTCTCAAGCCTTGCATTTCTATCATTTTATTCTACTACTAGTACATTCTGTACCTACACACGCACNTATTTATGTAAGTCTCAAGCCTTGCATTTCTATCATTTTATTCTACTACTAGTACATTCTGTACCTACACACGCACATGTAGAGAGACGATGGTACTTGTATACAGCACTGGAGACTTTCGCAATTACCTCCCAGACTGTATAAACCGAGATATCTGCTCGTGGTCTGTTTCGAATCTGTAAAATGTTCTGTCTCACATGAGCCTGACAACAGTTATTCCAGTCAGAAACGAAGAGAGATNCTGACAACAGTTATTCCAGTCAGAAACGAAGAGAGATGTAATTTTTTTAGCTTGCAGACATTCTCTCTTACATGATGTTGGAAGATGACACCAATCTCTTTGGTGTTTTATGACGACGTATTTGGAGGCGACCAATCATAAGGTGTGACACTAAAAGCCTATGGTTATGACCCACTTCGTATGAAACTTTGGCTTTTTGGTAACGATGTGCATGGGGAGTGATGCTGGGAAATTCAAAAGCTGTTCTTCACATTCATCACATTTACATACTCTGGGTATCTAACTCTAAACAGTATCATGCCTATAAAACATTGATCTGTAGGTTAGTACTTTGACAAATTTGCTTTCGGTCTTATGTTTCTTCTTTCCGCCGTTAGCGTTCCTATTATTTATGTCTTACGAAATTAAAGAAAACCCTTATTTTTTTTGTGCAATCGATTTACATAGATAATTTTTACGGAAATAAACATTTTTGGTAGCTGTTCATTTACAACAATTGTTATATGTGCACATNTATTTATGTAAGTCTCAAGCCTTGCATTTCTATCATTTTATTCTACTACTAGTACATTCTGTACCTACACACGCAAATGTAGAGAGACGATGGTACTTGTATACAGCACTGGAGACTTTCGCAATTACCTCCCAGACTGTATAAACCGAGATATCTGCTCGTGGTCTGTTTCGAATTGGTAAAATGTTCTGTCTCACATGAGCCTGACAACAGTTATTCCAGTCAGAAACGAAGAGAGGTGTAATTTTTTTAGCTTGCAGACATTCTCTCTTACATGATGTTGGAAGATGACACCAATCTCTTTGGTGTTTTATGACGACGTATTTGGAGGCGACCAATCATAAGGTGTGACACTAAAAGCCTATGGTTATGACCCACTTCGTATGAAACTTTGGCTTTTTGGTAACGATGTGCATGGGGAGTGATGCTGGGAAATTCAAAAGCTGTTCTTCACATTCATCACATTTACATACTCTGGGTATCTAACTCTAAAAAGTATCATGCCTATAAAACATTGATCTGTAGGTTAGTACTTTGACAAATTTGCTTTCGGTCTTATGTTTCTTCTTTCCGCCGTTAGCGTTCCTATTATTTATGTCTTACGAAATTAAACAAAACACTTATTTTTTTTGTGCAATCAATTTACATAGATAATTTTTACGGAAATAAACATTTTTGGTAGCTGTTCATTTACAACAATTGTTATATGTGCACATNATTTACATAGATAATTTTTACGGAAATAAACATTTTTGGTAGCTGTTCATTTACAACAATTGTTATATGTGCACATGTGTTTCTATAAATTATAAACAGTTTTTTACTTACAGGCAATAATTAAAATGTGATCAAATGTAACTCCCATGCTAAAATTTTTACACCAGATAAAAAGTCAGTATGTTTTATTACAATCACATCTCAAGGTATCTGAACATAGATAAAATTTCTGACTACCTTATGTTTTGGTTTTCTTATTCTTTTTTTGTAATTTATGCTATTGCAATTGCTAAAGCTCAGAACGTAATGTATTTCTGGAAATTCTGTGTTGCACACAAGCTTGCACATTGCACAAACTACAATAATTTTTCAACCTTATCCCAAACATAGTTTTTCCACAACCACAGTTCTTTCGCATCCCCATCCGGCAAGCTAGTCTTCTCCTCACAGGGCAGGTTGCGGTATGTCGTCGTCAGCCGACAAAGGGGACCACGTCTGATTCTTCGTCCGGTATGAGTCTGTGCACCTCGCAATCGCATTCTTCGCTGAAGCGAGACATTGTTTCGTGGCCTCCTTGTCGTATTACGTAGTACCCACTATGGATTAATTTTTTACAATGACGGTTTAGCCCTCATTAAGCCCCATGGAAGGACTTTGTCCAGCTTCATGTTGAACACTATACAGGCTTACCCATCGCAACGGATTCTGTCCACAAAATATACCTTTTACCTGTCTAAGCATTAATTATGATGCGGTTGCAGCCAGGCACAAGGCGTAGAATAGGCGAGCGTGACTCACGCCATAACACATCTTATTTTATTCATGGCATCCTTATACCATGGATCACCTTGCTGGTATTCAACTCATCTGAAACCCTGGATGGAGTTGGGATAATCGTATACCATACCTGGTTCGAAGTTGCTGGTGTGCATCACCTCGTACATGATTGGTTTGGGATGGGGGTGTAATGGGAGTATCCATGGAAGCATCAACCAACTGCTGCTGGTATCGATGGTGGTGCGCATGGTGCCTTCAGATTCTGGAAGCCAATTGTCGCATGTCGCAAAAGTGAGAACTATCAAGTGGTCTAGGTGCAGGTCACAAAACATGGTACGATATGATGAGTGAGGTTGGCAGTCGCCTGGTATGTGGTCCAATTCATGTTTTTTTCACTCTATGATGAATTTTTCCTCGATGCTGTGGATCTCTATGTATGACTTTACGATAGTCGATGTGGTGCTGTGGAATGTGGAGCAGGTAATGGCGGTTCAGGTGATGATTTTGGTAGAGGTGGTAATGGCGGTGCAAGTGGTGATGTTAATAGAAGTGGTTATGGCGATGGGTGACCAATTTGCTAATTTGTAGTTTTTGACGAGGTCATTTGCTGTGAGGTGACGCCGTGCCTGGCACTGAATTAGGAATATAGAGTTTCCATAACTAGGGCGGTGCAGCCTTCGAAGTACTCCCTGCATGACAGACAGTCGTGAATAGCTTTGTCATGCTATAGGTATGCTGGTAGAGTTTTTACATATACCGATGCTTGTGCAGGAACTCTTTCGGCAACAAGGCGAGTTCGTTTTCCCTATTTATGGCAACGAGCATTGGAATGTTAACTAGAATTTTGATGTGGGAAGGGGGATGGGGGGAGGCACAGTAGTGGACGTGATGAGTGCTATATGGTGGTTGATACCGATGCTATTATTACCAACACGTTGCAGTGGGCATTGCTTTTGGAAGGAAAAGGGGAACGGTGTTTCTTGTAGGGAGTGGAGGGTGTTGGGCAAAGACAATTGATTTGTTGATTTTTTGGCAAGTAATTGGTGGAATTTTGCCACTCTTCTTCTTATAGATATTCGATTAATTTACTGCGCAAAGGGTTGGAAGCGGAAATTTTGTTGTCTGAAGCTTTTCCAAAGTTTGTTTATCTTTCACGGATTTGGGCTGAGTGGTGAGATAGGACTCTNTTGTGCAGGAACTCTTTCGGCAACAAGGCGAGTTCGTTTTCCCTATTTATGGCAACGAGCATTGGAATGTTAACTGGAATTTTGATGAAGGAAGGGGGGTGCGGGGAGGCACAGTAGTGGACGTGATGAGTGTAATATGGTGGTTGATACCGATGCTATTATTACCAACACGTTGCAGTGGGCATTGCTTTTGGAAGGAAAAGGGGAACGGTGTTTCTTGTAGGGAGTGGAGGGTGTTTTGCAAAGACAATTGATTTGTTGATTTTTTGGCAAGTAATTGGTGGAATGTTGCCACTCTTCTTCTTATAGATATTCGATTAATTTACTGCGCAAAGGGCTGGAAGCGAAAATTTTGTTGTCTGAAGCTTTTCCAAAGTTTGTTTATCTTTCACGGATTTGGGCTGAGTGGTGAGATAGGACTCTNAAATTTTGTTGTCTGAAGCTTTTCCAAAGTTTGTTTATCTTTCACGGATTTGGGCTGAGTGGTGAGATAGGACTCTTTTAAGTAAAGTATTCCGAATATCGCAATAGAATCATGCCACCCTATTTGCAACGTAAAGTGATTTTTTTTTAAGTTAGATGACTATAAATATTTTGTTACTATTCATGTATGCAACAGCTCTCAGCGAAACATTTTTCATTGATGGTGAAGATAAATTTTGTATTCCTTTGCACTTACGGGTCCTTGAATTTTTTTCGTAATAAGCATTACAAGTATGTGTGGGATGGTGTCTCATAGTCGTTACGATGATTTTCGCAATCTATTTTGCATTTAACTGTCTCATGTGTTCTTATTAAGGACTGAGGGTTAGNTAGTCGTTACGATGATTTTCGCAATCTATTTTGCATTTAACTGTCTCATGTGTTCTTATTAAGGACTGAGGGTTAGAATTTATAACCTCAGTACTCCTACCAGTGATGTAGACAATTTGATTTTATTGTTAAAGGGAGTAGGGAAACAGAAGAATATTGCTTAGTATTCACATAAATTATACTTTCTCTTGCGCATGTAATATTTACGAAAAATATGTAAGATTACTCTATATACCTAATTATGTAATACATTTTTATTGATTTTGATGCATGCACGAGTCATAAAGGATTTTTGTAGAAACAAATTATATTAATTAAAGTTACGATTGCAAAGAAATATTATTAACACATTAGATACTGATCAAGAAACTTCCCTTATTGTACTGTTATTACCCTCGAAATATCACTGGCATTCAGAAACAAAATTCGTGAGACACGTCGGTTTCGGTGACATATTAATATGCAGTCATTATTAAGGAAAGAACTTGTATTTTCATCTCTGCCGCTGCTTTTATTGATTTTAATGGAATTATATTTCTTACAGGAATGCACTGTCTTTTCCAAAAATAAGAGGCTTGTACCTGCTTTACAGAAACGTGTAGTTGTTATCTTCCACGCTCTTCTGATTTCCATACAGTTTAGCAATATAAAATTCATAATGGTAGGCTACTGTGTGCATTGCAGGTGCAAATTAAAAAAATAGCAGTGGCAATGGAGTGTAAAAATTATGGTTCATGACAAGGTTTGAACAAACAGTGAATATGTGAGGCACCCATTCGATATTAATTTATTATGTTATCGGTCTGGTATTTAACCGAGTAGAAGCGAAAGAATTCATGTTAAGAAATGTNATTCGATATTAATTTATTATGTTATCGGTCTGGTATTTAACCGAGTAGAAGCGAAAGAATTCATGTTAAGAAATGTAATAGACGTAGACATTATTTTTTCTTTATTTACCATTGCAGGTTATTTTGTTTAGATCATTTCCAGAATAATTTCAATTTTATGGGTCGTGAATTTCGGGTTTCTTCCCTAGTAGAGGATATATCAGGATAACCATCGCATGAAGCTGAGGTACGGGCTTCGATGTGATGCCACACCACATTACGAATGCCATTCTTTCCATTATCTCTCACACTATTCTGTTATACTTAACTCGTACGCACGGATATTAAATTCGTGCTCGGCTTGTCTCCTATGGAAAATCTATATAATACATTTTTTATGGATTGGTACAAAATTACCATAACCATAAATTCTTTCATTCCGCGTGGGCAACTACGAAACATAGTTGAGGGGCCTGGAGTTAATTTAGTAATACTTTTGTCCCCATGTAAATATATTTAATGTTTTGCCACATTTTTTGTGCATGTTTGTAGAATAGCGTAAGTTCAAATATTATGTTTACTGCGTGTCTCTTTGAGAGCTTCATGTACCGAAATTTGTGGGTGGAATATTTTTATACGGAACTCTTAAAACTTGTGTTTCGGGTGAAAACCCTGTGTTTTCCTCCGTTCGTCATAAGGCGCTATTGTGGAGAGTGTCTGCTCTCGCACACATGTATGTGGATCGTCATCTTACACAGCCATGAAGCTGGGCGAGAAAAACCATAAATATACTGCAGCTCAATGTATGTTTTTAATAATTGTTTCATCATAAAGCATATATTTATCCCAAGACAAATCGACAAATCCATTACGCTTCTGTATGTGTAATGTTTGTAATGATACCTTCNAAGCATATATTTATCCCAAGACAAATCGACAAATCCATTACGCTTCTGTATGTGTAATGTTTGTAATGATACCTTGGTATTATCTCATGGTAGGGATGAGACTAGTGTTGAGTAAATTTAAGTTTTCGTGGCCATGTATTCTTTACCATTCCTATATTAATTTTTTTTTTTANCTCATGGTAGGGATGAGACTAGTGTTGAGTAAATTTAAGTTTTCGTGGCCATGTATTCTTTACCTTTCCTATATTAATTTTTTTTTAAATCTAATGATTTCATGCCAGTGGTGACTAAATTTTTCACTGCTGAGGAGGTACTTGAATAGATTTCTATATTAATTATAACCAGTTTTTTCAGTCAAGAGAAGCTACGGATTTTACTGTTGGTGGTAAGTAATTATCTGAATTTAATATTTTTCTCAGCGGTGGCTTCAGATTTCGTCACTTATGGGGCTGTATGTATTAAGCGAAGTTGTAAAATTTAATTTTGCATTTATGGTGATGGCATATTTTATTCTTGGTATGCAAACGCTTTTTATTTGCTAACACTTAAATGAATTAATTATATTCTTATATTTTAAATTTTTAAATTTTTAAAATGGTTGTGATTTTGAAAAGTTTCAATTTTCAAATCCATGCTATGTCGTGTTGGTGAAGGGAAAATAGTTTTATTAAATAGAAAATTTATACAGGGTTGTCATCAAACTGATGGTTTTTCTTGAGATTAATACTTTGTTGTGTGTTAATATTTAGGTGTGTGTGTGTGTGTTCATGTAAAGTAGCTTAGTTTAACAGTGGTCAAAGTAAAGGTAGTTTGTTTTAGCAAGGAATGGTGATTGACATAAATATAATAGGGACATCTGTCGTCGGCCCAGTAAAATTGGTAAAGCCGTCGACTGATGTTGGTACATAGCCATCAACATCTATGGTTTTGAGTTTTTCGTCACTTTAAATAAAGTCGGCTGCACATTCGCACAAACTGGCAGCACCATTTCCTACTGCCACATCTGTTTTGATTTTTCGGTATAACATCTAATTTTTTGGATTTGCCATTTCAAGAGGAGTTCAGGTTGTCGGTTGTATCACCTTCACTTATGCAGTATTTAATACTATGCAACTTGTCACCTAAAAATCGGGTAACGGCATGAGACTCGTGTCTATATGAAGGATCCCAACCGATTTAAATTACTGTGTTTATTGTATTGGGTTATCTTCTACTGCAAGAATACTTTCTACAAACATATAACGTCATGCCAAATTAAACTGTAAGCGTCATCGAGGATTCGGTGCGAGTTCTGTGAAAGAAAACTCCTGCAACCCAATCGTCAGTGCGGCAGATGGCAGTAACATAAGTTCCATCCTATTGCCTCTCTGCAGCCACCATCTACGATCAGTATGTATGACGAGCATGCCAACTCATAGCCGGAGAATAACATCGTTTTCCACAGAGGCACTGCTATCCCTGATACCTGATCCTTCCGATGTGATGGCAGAAGAACCATGTAAGACGGCCAATGCATCAATTACAACACTTTATCGTTGTCGCTTTTACAGCAAGGATTTAGCCTTCAAACGTATTGCATATCAACCTTAAGTCAATGAGTGTGGAGATACTTAGTTTTGCGTTAACAGACTGTATATGATATATAAAGAGTGTGCACTGTGACCGCATGGATATGAAAAATTTTTTGTGTGACTGAGTATATTATAATAAATTAATTATAGAAACCATTTGAATATTTAATTTTCTATTTTAACCCTTCCTCATAACTATCCTGCTATATATTTTAACTGATTTGGTTAAATGGAAACACTTTGATGCAAATATATTATTTTTTATGTTAGCTTACCATTATGTTTATTAAGGCCTTATACACTAACAAATATATACTCAGAATTAGAAATTATGTTTGAAAACGGAATTACACGAGCCTTGCCAAAATAGTTCACAAATTATAGTATTTACCCATTCCTGGAAAAATTCATGGAAGTCGAAGTCTCATAGCTGTAATGCTTACAACCCGACTAACGAAAATTTGGTTACTACACCATAAATCGGCTGGGTAGACAGTAAAAACTCTGTATACTTAGTTAAAATGAATATTAGAATTCAATCATCCTCTTTTATTTTCTGCATAATCTGATTTAAGAATTAAATCAAACTGAACAATAGAGGTTCTATGATACATTGATTTACTTCAAACATTTTTAAATAGTTTAATACAAAATCTTAAGATATAATTCTCTATGCAGATTTCAGAAATTTAGCTTTCAAAATCCTGTTCGTGGACATGTCATAAAAAAAGGTTAAAATTTATATAACACACTTATTAAACAAATTCAAAATTGTTTGTTGGTTTGATAGAATGCAAGGAGACCATTTAGGTATTTTATGTATGATATTGAAGCATCGCCACTTTTTGTTTGTTCATGTAGTGTAGTCGCTAGATTACCAACATTGCGATCAAATAATCGTGGGTGTGTTTCCACCTACCTCCATCAGGAAAAGTGCTGGCAAGGTGTAAAGAAGTTTCCTAAAGGATGTAAAGTGGAAGGCGATGTTATTTGCGTTTAGAGGGGCATAGTTTTCTTGTTTAAAGGTGGTGAAAGAGGAGGAGGGCAGTGTCGAGGGTGGGAATGAACTATGGTGGGTGCACATATTATTCTGTACCCCTCACAACATTTTTGATGTTCAAGGAAATGAATAATGTGAAATTATTAATACCTTTTCAGAAATTTGTATCACATGAAAAGGCGAAGGATACGTAGTAAAGGAGGGGGTATTAGTTTTAGTAGATATGTTGATGGTAAGGTTGTGTTAAGGGACTGTATTTGAAGGAGGTTTGTTGAGTATGCGGAGAGAAGGGTGTTAATTTTAAAATCTTATATGATGATAATGTTTTTGGTTTACCAAATTGTTATGATACTAAAATGGCATTTGCTCTAAAATGACAAGCACAGGGTTATAAAGCATGGTCCGCCCAACGTGGACACCCCCAAAATGTCCGGAACGGTTGAAGATCATGAAACGCGGTTTTCGCGAAATGAAATTATACACGGGGCAAGTATTATGCGGGGAAAAGACTATTCGTAACACGTGTATGGACAGAAATATTTAAAACCCNGTCCGCCCAACGTGGACACCCCCAAAATGTCCGGAACGGTTGAAGATCATGAAACGCGGTTTTCGCGAAATGAAATTATGCACGGGGGCAAGTATTATGCGGGGAAAAGACTATTCGTAACACGTGTATGGACAGAAATATTTAAAACACATATGATTTTCTCCTGAAAACGTACATTAATTTCAACGGCATCATAAAGTACGTTCTAAGAGGAATTAGTGATATAGCACATGCAATAATAAGTAACACCGTAAACCCAAGAAATAATGTGCAAATATGATTAAGTTAAGTAGGCATGCAGCATGGCGCAGTGAACTTGCACTCATAGATATAAGGACACAACACGTCCCGTGATTCATCCTGGCAGGATCGCTTCCTTACAGCTGAGTAGAGCTTACTTAAATGGGGAAAGGGGATCGGAATGCTATATTGGACAAAGGAGAGCACCACAGCAGAAGGAATACTGGCAATGTTAGTGCAAGTCTGATATCGAAACATTAAATTTTATTCACAAACCACCGTGATTCAGGAGATTTCTTTCCTAGTGATTAACAGAACTGAGTAACAAGTGCGTAAAGATGCTCAACAAAAATAGAACAAACCAACCCAAGCAGAAATTAAATCTCATTCAAAATCATTGTACAAAATAGTAGAGATATTGCTTAAATGTTTCACATTAGTTCTTTTCGCAGAATGTGCTTGATGTGTTTTCCATCGCCAGCAAAACACATCTGTAATTGCACATGTAACGAGTGACTAGAAGCCTGAAGTGTTTGTGTCGTTATGCTGCTACAATGTATTCCTGTATGTCTTCGGAGTTCGCAGGAACTGTGTTTTACACCTTATCTTTCAGTGTTCCCCACAGGAAAAAAGGGGAGAAGTGTATTGGGGGGAGCAAGATGGCCATCTTACAACACAACCACAAACTAACAACCGCTATATAAATTATTCATTTAACACTTTCCTCGCAAACAAAGCAAAATGCGCAGGACAATCACTATGCTGAATCCACATATCGTGACATATGTCGAGCGGTATGTCATCTATAAGTGCCAGTAAGGAGACTCTAAAGGAATGGATGTATGTACAACCGGTTATTCACCCTTAAATGAAGTATGGCGCTATGACATAGTCTCAAACGATTCCAAATGCACGTAATTTTTCACTCACGCTGGTGCTCCACGTACCAGACCCAACAGAGAGTCTACATCGCACAGTAGTGAGTATTTAAACAATTTACGCACCCACTGTTTGTTAATATCGCTTCATTGGTACATTGAATTTTCTTTAGAAAATTCCTGTCATCCCTTACAGACATAATACAAATGCTACAAATCNCTATAAGTGCCAGTAAGGAGACTCTAAAGGAATGGATGTATGTACAACCGGTTATTCACCCTTAAATGAAGTATGGTGCTATGACATAGTCTCAAACGATTCCAAATGCACGTAACTTTTCACTCACGCTGGTGCTCCACGTACCAGACCCAACAGAGAGTCTACATCGCACAGTAGTGAGTATTTAAAAAATTTACGCACCCACTGTTTGTTAATATCGCTTCATTGGTACATTGAATTTTCTTTAGAAAATTCCTGTCATCCCTTACAGACATAATAAAAATGCTACAAAACTGATCACGCTGTTGGAAATCACCTTCATTCAATGCCTGACGAAAAGCCACGTGTTATAGATGGAATTTCCATTAGCGCAGTATCCGTTACACACATGTTTTACTTATTCCTATGAAACTGAAAGTTCTCGCTTACCTANTCTGATCACGCTGTTGGAAATCACCTTCATTCAATGCCTGACGAAAAGCCACGTGTTACAGATGGAATTTCCATTAGCGCAGTATCCGTTACACACATGTTTTACTTATTCCTATGAAACTGAAAGTTCTCGCGTACCCATGTGTGCGTTTGCATCGACACGTGCAAACACATCGTGTTGATGAGTCTCGCCCGTAGTAGTCATTCGTCGCACTCATGTAGTGGAATTGCAAACACCTCGTGATAAGAGACATGTGCAAATTCTTCGTATTGTTTGCTGTGAGATGGGCAACTGATTACAATACCTTAGACCATATATTTGGACGGCTGGCTTGACATATCTGCCACAATCACCGTAAGTAAGTAGAGGGTTCAGTGTTTCCTCATTCGTGGGTTTAATTGCCTACGTACAGCCACACACTGCAATACCTCTTAGCATAAACGATTACGAACTGTGGTGCTGTACTGCTATTAGGAGAAGTCCCGCCAGGGTGAGTGACGGCTCGTGTTGCTTGTAAAAAAGCTGTGTGTACAGGGACATTCTCTCATGATACAAGAACAACTAACGTAATTAAATTTGCACATTATTTCTTGGCGTTGCTGTGTTATTTTCCGTTGCTAATGTTATAACACTGAATTCGTCTTCGCACATAACTTCAGATGCCATTGAAATAAATGTATGTTGCCAGGGGATAAATCAAATGCGCTTTAATTATTTATGTCTGTACATGTGTTACGAAAAGGCACTTTTCTGCAAATTACTTGCCCCCGTACGTTATTTCATTTAGTGAAAATCACACTTCGTGATCTGCAACCACTGCGGAAATTTTAGGGGTTTCCACATTAATCGGACCATCCTATAAAATACCAAATATTTTCCCCTTTAGCAATTAACATTATAAAATAATTTGAATTTTGCAAACAAAAGGAGGTTTTGAATAATAATAACATTTATCGACTGCTTACTGTGAATGGTGCTTCAATAACTTTTGATGATATTTAATCACATTCAACTGTCACTCAAAAACACTAAGTGGCAAGCAAGTATTTTTCACAACGGTTTAGAAAATTCAGGAGTTTGTGTAGGAGGGGAGGGGAACATTTGGGGATAAAGAACACATTTTCAGTCAAAAACAAGAATTACTAATCATCAGGGCTATTATGTTTTGAAGTAATTCAAAGAGCAGATAGCTGACTGGCTCTTCAGCCTGCAGCTTGTGTGATCGAACCAACATTCTAATACGACTAATGAGGATATTTTTTTATGTCCGTAATCCACATCAAAGAATATTTATCCATTGTCTATGTTTTAAAAAGGCTCGACCCATTTGTTTCCAGATGCAATTGATCCACTTAATCGAGCGTGTAGCCAGATCCCTTTATTACTATTTTATCTTCCTCTCGGCTTTCCTTCCTTTTACTATTTTCACGCCTCTCCTTAATGTCGTATGCGTTATAGACAAATAAAATAGTGGAATTTAATGCCTTCTTTTTTGTGTTCACCATATTCCGGCACTGGTTTACTATAGTTGAATTCCAACCATATATATATTTTTTTTAAGAAATTTCATTTTAACCTCCTGTGAAAGTTTAATATAAAAATTTTGTTTTACATAAGCCAGAAATAAAGAATCATATGTGTGCGAAGATTTAACGTTTGTTGCAACATGCATTTTTAAAATACTCAGGAAAAACTATTCCTTCAGGAAGCACCCCCGCAAACTATAGGAATACGCTATATTTATAGAGCGTCTCAGATAGGTATACAATGTGTTTTGTACTCTTTACACATGCATTATTTGAAGGCTTCTAGTTTCTATAGCCTTTGGAAATATCTTATCGCAATCGTTGACTGGATGCCTTGATGGAAGCAACGAACTGTCCATATTATTCGCAACCGAAGTTGTTTACTTCGATGTTTCTCCATTGCGTGACACCTCATTTACCATTACAATACAACTCCGATACATAATTGGCAGATAAAAATAAGCATGCAGTGAAGGAGGACTGCAACATATTAGAAGATGCCTCTTCAATTTGCTACGACGACCAAGTTCCGATTTACTTTTTTCGCATGCAGAAGTAGTATGCAGCACATTCTGAGCCATTCCTCTTTCTTGCTTTTGAGCGTTGCTGATTTTACACTATTTCGTTTTGCAGTAATGACACAAATATTTTTCTGGAAGAATATATTTTATCTTGTGTTGGGACGTTATTTCCTCTTCACTGTCCGGATATCAACTGAGCAATCCAGTACGATGTTGTTATGCAGATATTCAAACCAGGTAATGTTGCTCTTCAAAGAAGATAATATAACTCTTAAACAGCAAATGTTTCATTTTTAATCTCAAAATAAAAAATTATAAACATCAAGTCTAACAGGATTTTAAAAAGAAAATAATTGGCACGATATATGTACACCAACCTCATGAATAAATACGAGCTATTAAATATTGAATGGTACGACACAAAATTAAACGAAGAAAGGAAGGTGGGATCACCACAACACGACGTGACTTTATATACGATTAAGAAGAAACCCACCACTCATGCTGTCCTCTGAAGGTACATTACAAAACCAGTAAAAGAAACACGCAAAAATAAGAACTCTAAAAAAGTAAATAATGCATGTAAGAGAGCTTTAAAAATACGAAAAACGTAATAACTATACGTAGTCTAGAACATATCATACAGTTTTCCTATTCAAGAACTATCTTCTCTCTGGGAAGAAAACCCTGATATCATAGTACGTAAAAAAATTTCTTGTAATGGAAATGTAATTGGAAAACGCCTTCTCTGAGAAAAAAAATACTATTAGATCATTATATATATATATATATATATATATAAATATATATATAAATAATACATATATATCACAATACGACTTGAATGACCTGTAAGCATTCCCCGCAAAATGTTTTCAGCATGAGAATTATATATCAAATGGATTCATTAATTTTTCTTTCAGTATTAAACCCATAAAATAATTTCATGCTTCGATTTTTAAACATAAATATGTATAATTCAATTCCAATGATGTTTTATTTTGTTGCGCCTTCAATTCACGCTGTCATGTAATTCAATAGATAACAAGATGGCTCCTAAAGAGTTCTAAAAATTATTGCGGGGACAAAAGTACGAAGTATTTACATAAAACTGGTAAGATCCAGTTTACTGGAAGAGAATTACCCATTTATTGTCCTGACTACATAAAAAATCGACGTATGACTTATATGTCAGAATTGCAAAATTTAAGCTACTTGTTGTAACATCTATGAAAATACACAGCAAAAAACATATATGTCAGCGTGAATCCATAGGATTATCTTGGAATAACTGGTATAAATTATTCCCAGGTCTTTGTGGTGCCCCGAACCGTTAAAGGTAAAGAAACGTCGATAATGCTTCAGGCCAAAAACGTCTGTTTTCGTAATTATATGGGCAAAACCAAATTATCGAATTGCTAGATGAGAGAGAAAGCTGCAAAACCTTTTTTCCTCAATTCCATAATAATTCACAAAAACTCCACCAATCAGTCGCCTTAACATCAACCCCCAAGAAATTGCTGGCTCCTGTCAGACACTTTCGCCGAACCTCCCAATACATTTAATGATAAGTCTTCCCCCTTTCCTTTCTCTAGAATAGAACTACCCAATAAATTGCACAGACAAGTCAAGTGTTTTCAGCACTACCATTCGTGCTACCCCTTGCTGAGCGCCTTCCCTTGCTCCATCCTCTCCTTCTCCCTCCACTGCATGCAAGTCCCAGCATATGCATGGCACAGACCCAAGATAAAGAAAACGAATTTTCGCTTCCACTTAAATATATACTGCTGATGTATGCACGCTATGAATTAACCGACTGCCTGACACGCTTTGATGGTTCCATCTATTCCATTCTGGACACTGCACATTCCCGCAGCTGGAGCAAAGCACAGCACAGCGCATCAGCAGCCAACACCGACACCACCATGGGGACATTCTGCCTACAAGCCATATTTGCAGATATTGCTCAGTAAAAAAAAAACGTATACAGATCTGCAAAACAGGTGACTGCCGAACTTATTCAGCCATTTACATCATGTACCCATCACAGCAACAAGACAACGTGGCCTCAGATCATATTGGAGATATGCGGTATATGGCTTCCTGCACCCGAGGGTTCCAAGTAGATCACCATAGGCACGAATAGCAGTTATTTGACGGTTGTGACATCTACTCCCATGGCACTACCACCACCACATCCTACGATGTACTATGTGAATAACGCCATCAGTTTTGTTCCTGATACGCCATCCTTTGAATCAAGCGAACTGGCTGAGTGACCCAAAGTGTGAAAATACTATGAAAAACTTATAAATCTGCGATACTTGTGAGTCATGCTCGCATATACTATGCTCTGGTACCTGACTACAATCGGAGAATCACGAATGCTGAGAGCAATTAAAAAACATTTAATGGGAAGAATCTGGCATTATGGTTAAAACTGCATTATACATCATAAAATTAGGTGTACCACTGCCATGCGGAACTAATAAATTATTTGAGTTTATGAGGGTTAAACCATCATAATTAATAGGAGCCCCCTGAATAGTGAGTACGAAATATCTCGACAGGGTCGGTCAGGAAAGTGATGCTTTGCTTTAACGAAGAATGTAATGGCGAGGCACATAGTGTTATACTGAATAAAGAATCCATCAAAGTCTCATTCGTCCAGAAGAAGACTGCATGAGTAAACCTATCCTGCAAGGTGAGGATGAAATCGACAGACAAGGCCAGGGACAAAACCTGAATGTTAAAAAAATACTGAAAATGTGGTGTTGGCTAGTTGTCAGTTCTTCACCTACTGCTTCAGTAGGTGAAGTATCGTGTTGATTTCTGTGGCGAAGTTGTTGAGACAAAGTGAAAAATACTCTCATTATGCATTATGTCATATTACCTAGGACCGCTTTCCGCGCGAACAGGATAAGTGTGATTTTCTCACTGTTACAGATTTTCTTCCATTTAAAAATACAACTTATTTAGGTGTGGCTCTTCATTATGTCTGAGTGTAAAAGCCCACTGGCTGCTAGCAGATTCGTACGAAATCCGTATTTTGGTGTAAGCAACTGCGGGTAGTGTGGCTGAAAACGATAACTCAATATTTCCCATGCATGCACTTGTGCAGGGTATGGCTATCCGATATAGAGCAGTTGTGGACCTGGGAAAAAGAATGGAAGCTCGAATGCAAGCATGTGTAGGGACTGTAGTTTTTTCATTTTTGTCATTGTTGTTCTATTTATATATACCGTGTGCTATTTGAATACAAACTTATAATTTTTTTTTAGTGACTTGTGTTTAGACAAATAATTTGGCTCTTATAATTAATATATTCAATTGCTAGCTATTTACTGCAGAGTTTGTACATACACACACACACATATATATGTATATAAATTATGAGTCATTACTTTTGATTGCAATCAATATTTCTAACAATGTCGAGTGTCATTACTGCAGCAGTTATCACAACACAGAAGATGACAGTAATTTTTTCCCGATACACACCTGAAGGTAATTGCTCTTAAATATATTTTCTGTAGACATATTCGTTGTTTGTATATAAATTTTTCTTAATTCTCTCTATTGCCTTTATTCAAACATCTACATACTAATATGTTTCTGGTCACTTTGTGTTGCCTATATACTTAAGCTCTCCACCACCCAGAATATTCTTCCGCCTTCATCAGAAATTTTTTAAACATTCTTCACTAACATGCACCAAACTATCAGTAGTATTTTCACATCCACAGTTATTTCCCGTTATCGTCCGGCAAGCTCACCTTTATCTCAACGGGAAGGTTGTGGCATCTTAAAAGATTGTAAAACAGGACCACGCTTGTTTCTTCATCTGTCATGAGGCAATGTGTATTTCCGTTCCATTATTAGCTGAATCTAAACACCGTTTCCTAACCTCTCATATTATATAATACTTCATATGTCAGAGACCTTCTTTAATTATGATGGTTTAGTCGTCGTTCATCCCCTAAAGCTCATCGTAGCTGCATAGTAGGAATATATGCGCTCTCTTTCTTTCATCTGCGCAAATTTTGTCATCTCACTGCATTCTGTCCACAATATAAAAATTTTACTTGCCCTCGGCAATAATGATGCCCGGTTTGTTGACAGGTACCAGGGCATAGTGTAGGTGAGCATTGTAGGCTTTTACTTTTACATATCATCCTTATGCCATGGGTCACCCAGTCAGTACTCTACTAGCCTGTTCCCAAATATGGCATTTGTAGAACCTTTGATAGTACCTGGCACGAAACGGTTGGTGTACATCACCCCGTACATCGCAGGAAATAGTGATGGTAGTGTGATGGGAATATCTATGGCAAGCAGTAACCAACTGCTGCTTGTGGCGTTGGTGGTCTGCCTGGAGCCCACGGCTGCTGGAAACCAATCGTCTCATGTCACCGAATTGAGCAGGTGCCATGTGATGATGGTGCTTAGATGGATGCGTGATGTGAACGTCTGCATGAAGTCAGCAGTCTACTGGTCTTCGTAGCTATTGTTGGTTTCTCACTGTGCGGTGCCTTCATTTAAAGTTGATAGTAATACTGGCAGCATCTGCTGCATGACACTATACCTTGCACGAACCATGTGAATGTGGAGTGTCTGGAATGAAGGGGATGTAGACTCCGAAGTATTCCTTGCAGGGCGGGCGGTTACGAATAACTTTGTCCAGCTGCAGGTGTGCGGCCATTATACTAATTAACACTTAGCGAAATTCGTGAAATACATACGTCAGATGGAAATGTTTTGTCATAAATATGAGCCTTTTTTCTTTAACTGTGGGGCGGAAGAGAGACTCACCTACGTGATAATCACCGAAATTATTTTCTTTCTTCTCAGACAGCGTGTAAACACCTGCTTCTTAGTGATGCAAAAAGACCATACGAAAAATAAACTCTGTACGTTAAGGCGAGTGATTCAAGCAGATGACGATTATGGCAGCAGAAGGCAGGATACTTTGTCCCGAGGTCATTTATATGCTCTGACATGCATGCACTGGAGTGGGAAGAGGAATGTAGCAACTGGAGGGGTTCAGCTGTCTGATAGGTACATGCTGCCAATTTGAGTTTTCAGGGCACTCTAGTGATCACTGTAATGGAGAAAAGGTCAGTACTAGTAAGGATTGGATAGAGGGAATGGATATGTTGAGTGAAGTTGACTGGTTGGTTGAGGAAAGGAGTGGTGCAGCTCTCTTTTCTAGCTATTCGGTAATAATATTGCTCATGCGGATATGAAAACAGAACTTTTTGGTCTGACGAACTCTATTGTTGGTGCGTCTTTGAAGTTCGGAACACCATGATGATCTTCGTTTTTTATTACGATTATCGCAATTAATTCATGCCACTATAAACACCACATACTGTTTTTTTTCTTCAAAAATGTAAGAAGAGTTAGTGTAATTTTTTTCACTGCTCACACATGAGCACTGTGTTTTATGTATTCCGGACTATAAAGGTGCACCTCTTTTTTCTGAAAGGAGCACACACTAAATTTATGGTAAATCTTGGCATCAGGCAACACAATAAGATAATCCTCCTCTGCCTGTTAAGCTTTATCTGCCCACCGAATCGGCATTATATAGGTATGGTAACTGGAGCAACGTGCAATGTAAAATCACCAAGCAATGAATGCCGGCTGCTAATGCCGTTGGGAGTTTGTTGATTCCAAATATACTTCCATGCAACTACTGCGTAAAAATTTGGCAAACACTAACAAAACAGGTAAGTATGAAAAAAAGCATAATTAGGAGTACCATCAGCATGACCTATTGATATGAGACACTCCATATATCAGTTCTGAGATGTAATTAATTGCGGAGTTAATAATATAAACTTTGGTATTGAAAATGTGAATACACTGGTAACTCTTAATGTAATAATATTTATTTAAATTGCAAATTTTTTACCGTGATTATTATGAAAATGCAACGAATTTTTTTTTTTTTAAAGATATAAGAGTGTTTTAATAGGTGTATGCATTTCACTGTTGCTGTTGCAGGGTATGTTGTGACATCTGTTGGGAGATATGCAGTGGAGAATTCCTACACGTTCCTTGCTGCACACATTGAGCAGATAAAACGAAAGTAAAATCCGCTCTGTACATTGCAAAATACTATTTACTGTAAGGTTTCAATGTTTTTGTTGCATTGGCGTGGACCTTAAAAAATACACAATTGCTCGGTGAATGAATTTTAATCAAGCCATGAACATCCATTTTAAGAAACAATTAATTAGTCCAGTTTACTGGGCAAGGGCCTTGGTAGCGCCACGCATGCTGGCAAGGCTGTCAGGGAACAGCGATAACCTTGTTTTTGTAGGAAATAGCAAATTGTGATCTTGTACCTCACATCTCATATGTTTATGTTTTAGTATTTTAATAACTGATATTATAAATTGTAAAATGGCGATCTTGAACCTCACATCTTATATGTTTGTGTTTTAGTATTTTAATAAAGTATTTTAATAACTGATATTATAAATTGTAAAACAAAACACAGGAGGAGCAAGGTCTAGGTGACAGCCTCCCCGCGGCTCCCCGTGGTAACTGGCTAAGACAGGCTAATTGTAACCGCTCCTCCTGTCTGGAGATTCCCAAGTAATTAAACAAATTTTAACTTTGAACGATTTTAACAATTTTACTAGATTAATTGATAATATAAGTCTTTTAATGTATCGTGAAGTAAATATTTCAAATATGGAATTATATATAAAAAGTTTAAGCGTTGCCTTGGGAGTGTGATTTAGCTGAAAAATTAATTTTATGATAATAAATAACTAAGATTTTGAGTAATTAAACAATAGAAACGGATGGTAGTAAAAAAGCAGACCCAGAAGGCCTAAAGGCTAAGTGGATTAAAAGTCTATATACTTCTTAATGTATCAGCAAGAACAGCGATACACAACCTTTCGCATGCACAATGTTTAGTACAATTACTGTATGGGACTTAGAAAATGCATACATGCCATTACATATTTCTAAACTTATACAACAGTGGCCAGTAGGTAGCTGTCGATGAATAATATTCCTAATAACATCGATATTCACTAACAATAAATATACCAGAATGTAGTACTCGTTTGCACATTAAGTAGGGACTTGTTATTCTCGTCTTACACGTCTGCATTAAATTTATAGTGCAATAATGTCATAGCAACTATAACATGTGCTCCAAAAGACCACCACTAACAGCCTTGCACATTTCGAGTCGTTTGGAGAGGGAGAACAACATGGTAGTCACAGATGCCCTCGATGACGCAGTACATGTTTAAACAATTTGGTGCTTTAGGTCATCTGCTGTCATTGGGACTTGCTGGGAAACCTTTCTGGTTTACTGTACTTCAAAAATTCTGAAGGATTCAAACAAAGTCAGATGAACATGAAGGACATGTGATGAGGTCGCGGCGTCAAATCCACTGGTCTGGAAAAAGTTTGTTGGGTATGTCTCTAGCAACAAGTGAGTTGTGTGCAGGACACCCATCATAGTGGTACCACACACTTTGTAATTTTCCAGAGGAACATCTTCAAGGAGACCGGGTAGCACTTCCAAATTAAATTCTGTGGATTCGTTTCCATTTTATGTATCCTCAATAAAATATGATCGAAAGTAAACTCACCGATTAACCCTTGCCCCATATTCACTATCTACTCTCTCTGGTGTTCCACATCCCTCAGCTATTGATGGTTCTGAGTTGACCAGTAATGAATATTCCCTAAATTCACGTTGCGATGGTTGCTAAATTTGTCTTCGTCACTGAAAAAAACTTTCAGGAGAAAATATTTACTGTCCCGCATTTTCAAATAAATACCATGACAAAAGTCCACCTAATAGCATAATTACCCTNCAGGAGAAAATATTTACTGTCCCGCATTTTCAAATAAATACCATGACAAAAGTCCACCTAATAGCATAATTACCCTCATTCTTTGCTGATGAAATGATATGTGTTACATATGAAATCTGTACCATTGTAAAACGCGAAATATATTATTTTGGCTTATTCCCGAGCCACTGGTAAGTTCCGTTGTGCTCACATGTGGATTTTGGGTAAAAGCCGCCAGAATATCATTTGCCTTCGTTTCTCCATTTAGTGAACTTTGTCTGCTTCTAACAGTAGTCATTCAGTTACCACCTACATGCCAATAGTTTATTCAGAAATCTCAAACAGTGTCTTTCGCGTTCGACACTGTCGTAATGGGTATATCTCTGTGTATAAAGCTTCCGCTGCTGTCGCATTTCGTTTATATTCACCGTAAAACAGAAGCATATCAAGTTTTTCATGTTTTGTTTATGCATTTTCTAGCTCCACCAGAAATCAAAGAAACGGAAAAATAGTTGCATGAATTCGATACTTGTGTTACGGCATCCTTAGCGATTGCCTTAGTTGAATAGGAACACTCCGNGAAAAATAGTTGCATGAATTCGATACTTGTGTTACGGCATCCTTAGCGATTGCCTTAGTTGAATAGGAACACTCCGCAAGATAACCAAGGGGGTGATGCAACCTACCCCGACACAAATACACTCAAATGCAAACATTTTTATACACTGCTTATATAACAAAATGTCCTCGTCAGATTTACAAAATAATCACGTCACTGAACTCTCCCTTTAAATACATAATTTGCTCTAAAGAAATAGGTAAATTTCCCATAAAATTAACAAAATTTTTATCGATACCTTAGTAATTAAAATCATATCTCGGAAAATATATAGAGTTTGTCTTATGAGCCCCGTGGTGCCATCTACAAATAGCAGATGTTCTACTGCAATGGTACATTCTGGAAGCAAGTAAATACATAAAAAGTTCAACTACATACATTTCAAATCATTGTAAATTAAACTGCATAACTCATCAATGCTTAGGTGTTAGTTTTGCATGACAGATTTCCGGCAACTTATATCATTCTCTGTACTGATTTGTACAGCGTGTGGGAAATCGGGTCTTCTTAGCCTGTGACCTATAAGGATGAACAGGAATAAAATTCCAGAGCAACATTCTGTGTGCACAGTGCCCAGCACTATTTGTTTTCAGCCTCAAAGCCACAACATCCATTTTAACCACTTATGTTGTTAGAGTAACCCATACTGTTCACACAGGCCAGACAACCTATATGAATAAACTGCCCACCAACTTAACACCTGGCGCAGAATTTGCTTATGTCTTTGCCTTTCAGCAAGGCATAGCTATTCCAGATTCATGTTCCTTAAGACAGACAGTGCCATACCATCTGTATCTAAGGTTTTAGGGTTTTGGGTATTATAGAATTTTAAATGACAAAGCTTTTAAGAAGCTATGATATTGACACTGGAGACAAGTAAAGTAGCTGATGGCCCTGACAGGCGAGGCCAGTGGGGCGCCCAGTTTACTGGGCAAGGGCCCCGGTAGCGCCACGCTTGCTGGCAAGGCTGCCAGGGAACAGCGAAAAAAAACTTGTCTCTTGTATTTTATTAATATTTTTACTAACTAATTTATTTTATCGAATTATTATTATTTTTTATTGTCAACAAAAATAATAATAATTTTAAAGACACCGCAGGAGGAGCATGGTCTAGGTGACAGCCTCCCCGTGGCTCCCCGCGTCAACTGACCTTTGGTCAGGCTAATAGTCACCGCTCCTCCTGCTGGAGATTCCCAAGCGTACAAACTTTTGTATGGATTTTAGTACGATTTTAATAAAATATTTTCCTAAAGTATAATTTTATAAAACAAAAGTTCTACGCGAATAAATGTTAAATGATTTTAATGTGTTGGTTTGAGCGTTACCTTGGCAGTGTGAAATACATAGTTGACAAATAGCTACATATCAAAATAAAAACTAAACAACAAATAGTAATTTAAATTACAATAATTGATAGTAGTAAATAGGAGACCCGGAAGGCCTAATGGGCTAAGTGGGTTATAGTGTTTTCACTTCTTTATGTATCCACTGGTGTGGGGGGAGGATCGTACGGTCACCCCGGTGGGGGGAGCGTAGGTTGTTCATTCGAGGTGGCGTGGCAGTACTAGGCT
>NQII01010085.1:1056-40798 GCA_002778355.1 Clitarchus hookeri
CTGCATCCACATTGCTCCAAAGAAGCTCCAGGTAGAAACTAGCTCAGGCAAGTACACACTATGCTCAACATCCCAAGAGACGAATCCCTGACAAATAACGAGCTCCCTCAACACTTGGCGAGCAGCCAGCAATAAACCAAGACTGATGTTCTCGACCTTGGCTCTGTTGATATTCGTATATCATGAAACAAGTTTGCTTCACCCTTGAACATTACCCTGGTGTTCTGACAGGTGACCCTGAAACCTATTGCTTAACTAAGTAAGTGAACGTATCAAGTCTGTTTGTCCTCTGAGCTTGTCTGTTCATAATGATTCCTTTAACACTTTGCAGCAGCTCCTCAACATGCAATACGATCATCACAAAAAAATGAAAATAAATAAAAACGTTCCCCGCTAGTTCTCAGTTGGCCACAACTGTATATTATTAACTGTCCCTCCTTGGTGTTTATATTTGGGTGTTCTCATCGGGCATTTGTTTGCTGCGCCTTATTTTGACGAGTTTTCAAAGATACACCAATGCACATTGGTGTG
Organism: Clitarchus hookeri; assembly: GCA_002778355.1. NCBI lineage: Eukaryota > Metazoa > Arthropoda > Insecta > Phasmatodea > Phasmatidae > Clitarchus > Clitarchus hookeri. The sequence goes on from NQII01010085.1 coordinate 1,588, forward strand.
CGTATTTATTGCATCATACGAGTTTCAATGTGTTCGCTTTCACCTTACCTAAATCAAACATATCTTACCTAACTTAATGTAATGTAACCTGACCACACCTAACCTAACACTTAATGTAATTAAACCTGACCACACCTAACCTAACATGACGTAAACTCGCCTGATCTGAACTTACATGTATGCTAACCCAAATTAATCAAGATCGATATAACTCATCTTAATATATCATATTCTAAGCCATACAATCAGAACATTAACTGACCTAACTGAGTCGAACCAACCTCAGAAACCTTTCTTTACCTAACCTTCTGGTATTTGTAACGAAACTAATTTAACCTTATGTAACATGCCACAACTTAATACATCCTAACTTAATCTGGCATAACCATAACTAATAAAAATTAATCAATGATTAACAAAATAATATATATAATTTTATAGTGTAAACTTATTTTCATTACCATGTCATATTTCAACGGGATGAGTTTGCCCAAAACCTTGTGTAGTTTGCTCACAGAGTATGCTGTAACACATTATTATCTCCCAAGGTTATGTTGGCCAAGCTGGCCAAATAGTCAGTTATCGATACAGTCGCATCTTCTCAGGATGTGAATACCCTGATTACTAATCAGCCGAAATCTGTCTAAGTCCCTTATTAAATATACTTAATTATGTAAAGCTTAAATACTAATTTTTTCTTTATATTAAATTCAATTCAAGAAAATTGGAATTGTACGGTCTCATATAAATTTAAGAAAAGTTAGCGTTACATTATCTTGAACACATCACATTTTATCGAAGTTAAAATTGGATTCCTTGTCGTTTGAGATGCTGTATGGTAATTCAGTGAACCGTTTATCTACCTAGAATTTGTATGCATTGTTTTCGACGAAAATATATGCAGCTAACGACACATTATATTTCTGTGTTACGAAGTTATACAAATCGCTAGAACGCATCGCAGCACTGTGTAATTTAGTCGTCAACAATCCCGTAGTATTAAAATGGAAAATTCTGTTTACTCTTTAATAATATGTTTGATTTTTTTTTGCATATCCTTCTAATAAGTGGAAGAAAACGTGTTATAATAATCACAATAAACGAAACAATATGTATTATTTTCTGCGGCGGTGGTTTGTTATCTAAATTGAAATTATCTTCATGAGTCCTCATGACTATACTGCGTTATCAATCTACACTATTACAAAAAAATTTTTATGTAGTATTTGATTGTAAACCTATGGATTTATATTTGGATGTCGGGATTTCATATTCTCTTCGCTTAGAAGGTTGCAATTTCCATTCGAAGACTAAAAAATTTCACGCAATTTAAAAAAAAAAAATTTCTGACATTNATTTCCATTCGAAGACTAAAAAATTTCACGCAATTTAAAAAAAAAAAATTTCTGACATTTTAATGTGAATGAATATTCGGGCAGAAAAAAATCAGTTTAATTATTTGTGCAAACATTTGTAAATTTGTGAAACAGATAAACTTGTTGGCTTTAAAATTTTCGTTGGAACTCGGGAGCTATATATTTGCCTAGATATAAGTAAGAGCACTCGATTTATAATGAAAAAAATATTGTTAGCATAATTAATGTTTCAAAAAAATTAGTATGACTTTGCTTGTTACTATTAAAACTGTAGCTTTATGATAAGAGTTCAATGATTCTAAATCGGTTTTGCGCTAAATGACGATATGCGTAATTCTACATCAGTGNTAGCTTTATGATAAGAGTTCAATGATTCTAAATCGGTTTTGCGCTAAATGACGATATGCGTAATTCTACATCAGTGAGCATCACCTTCGTTCGTCTAGATATGCTGTAGGCCGTAGTTATTACTATTTATGACAATAACATATATCACTGCCTCACTACCATTATGCGACTCCATAAAGCTAAGGGCCATAGGTTATGTCATTTAACACGCAGCATTACCAGGTTTTTAATCTTCTGCGGAGGTTGTTCCGCACACCCAGGCACATCCTTCTTCTTACTCTCCAGCTAAAAGCACACACAGGGAAACATGTATAATAAACCACGCAATTTGCACTTTTCTGTTTAAAGTATGTTCAATGTTCAGTGTCTAATCAAAATTTGGGAAACCGATAAGCTATGTAAAATTTTCAGATTTACAATTCTCAATATTGCGCTCTGAAAATAAATACAGTTTTTTTTTGTTTTTCCAGTTTCTCAATTCTGAAAATATTCAGTATATTAAAAAACCAGTATATAAGTTAAACTGACATCTAATTTCCGTAATCTAAAGTATGAGGAATTTCTAAATCATTTGTAATAAATTATTTATAATAAGCATATACATCACGGAATACATTAGAAAAGTATAATTATTATCATTGTTTTATTATTAATACTAAAAATTTTCATTCCGTAAATTATTACCATTATAATTAACAATAATTAAATATTGTTTTATAATTATGTGTCAAGTTACCATGTAAACCCACAGTGAAAATGAAAATAAGTGGGTAATTAACCTTCAAACTTAGAACTAAGATATTAGTGAACATTTTAATTTTAGTCTATACATTAGGTCGAATTTCATAGTGGTACCCACATATATTATTTGGATCTAACTTAAAATAATTTTTATTATCATCGTGGGATAATATAAATAAATTCATCAAGAAAATATTAATGAGTTTCGTAAATAGATTAATATTTTATAATAATTTTCAAAATTAAAAAAAAGGATGTAATGCCCTAATTGTGTGCGCACAAAGTGTCGTACTTCAGAACTTTGTGGCAAAGCTTACCAATATTTTAACCAAGTCAAAAAACATCTCCTTTTCAAATTTTTTTTAAGCAAATTTTAATGTCAAAATCTTTATAATAAGACTACGTAAACAAATGTGGCACAATTTGTTTCCTTTATTTCGCATAATAACTGAATTGTCGTTTATGTTATATTAAAAAAACACTATTTTGACAAAATCTAGAAAAATTATTGTTAGTCGACGTACCGAAATATGTGATACTACTGCGGAACCAGGAATAAATAAAAGCAGGTTTTCAAAACATGCAGTAGCAGGGCGTATTATACGGGAACCTCACCCGACTCCTAGCTTTCCAGTTCAGAGTTGAGTGAAGCTAAGATGTGTAACGCAATGTTCACGCACATGGAGCATTAAAGAATACAGAGGAGAAACAGTTGATTATTCCAAGAAATGCAAGTGCACAAGCCAGCAAATTGGCGTCACACTCCAGTAACATTTCCAAGCGCTTTCCACCAATCAGCGACTGGTAACTTACTTCCTAGTCAGCAGCCTAGCCAATAGGTGACTTTTCGCAGCATGCAGTAACCAATCACACGTTTCCAGAGCCTCGTGCAGACAATCAGCGAGAGACTATGCCCACACAAAAGCCAACGCCACATAGTTTAGCCTCTGTGTACTTCTCTACTCTGTGGCGCAGACACACGTCTGTTACTGACACGACCGCACCTTGCCTCTAGCCCGTCAGTCAAGATGATGATTGATGACAGTTTTGACAATATTTTGGAAATTTATAAATTATGAAACTAAAATTTTACACTAGCGTCAAGTGTATATCAATAATATGAAAACAATCGCTGTATTAGAGTTTTTTAGTATACCAGAGGCTATTAACTGTGTAGTTCAGGTATATACAAAATAATCATTATAATTATTATATTACATTGGTTAAAAATTGCTGAAAGCACATAAAAGAGCTGCTTATTATCTTTGTATTGCTTAGTTGACCCTGAAAATACCACAATCTTCAGCTATTCCGAATTTTTCAGTCAGTTAGTTATACCGTATTTTGCGTGTTTCGGATCTGTACATTTATTAAGAATAACTTTGTAAGTAACTGCAATATACGTAATTACAAATACGTTACAAATAATAGATAGATATTATTTATAATAAAAATGATAAACTATAAATAAACCGTATCCGTTATCCACATATGAAAATGTGCAAATTAATTGCAAATATAGGCTATTCAGGGTAAAGTGAGAACTTTTTGAAGCCCTCTCATTTAGAGTAATTGCCAATAAATTTTTTTATTGCAGCCTATACGTTAACTTTCGAGTTCGGTGAAATATATACACTTTGTGTATTATTTACATTGTGATATTTAAAAGAACGGTAGAAGTATAGAAAATGACTAATAGGAAAAATAAATAGGAATTTTAAAGTGCTCAATTTACCGCGCAGAGCCTAAACAAATTATTAAACAGCATTTACTACACACACGTAGTATTTACATGTTTTAATGTAGTTAGAATAAATAAGTCCTGTAAATATGTAACAAATGAAGTACTGTAGAATACTGTATAATTTTTAAAGGAAGTGGTAGTTTCGAATACGAAAGTATTTATATAAATGCAAAGTTGCGTAAAGGTTTTTAGGTTACGTTAGACTGGGAGTTACTGTAGTCACCTTCGCTGGCACAAATGTATACTTACTGTGTTGNAAAGGTTTTTAGGTTACGTTAGACTGGGAGTTACTGTAGTCACCTTCGCTGGCACAAATGTATACTTACTGTGTTTTTGAGTTGTTGGACCAACAGTTCCAGCTTCTCTGCGTACCGGCGTGACTCATCAAGATTCCTGCCCAGGTCCTGCACCTGCGGCACACGTATACAGTATATACGTAGTTAACATGTCACACTCTTACTACGCCAGCATGACGCCAAGCTAGTCAGCATCTCACCAATGTACGTGTTGTGCTGATAAGTGACATTTGACTACACCAGCTGTAGTATATAGTAGCAGTATATACGTAGTTATCATGTCACACTCTTACTATGCCAGCATGACGCCAAGCTTGTCAGCATCTCACCAGTGTACGTGTTGTGCTGATAAGTGACATTTGACTACACCAGCTGTAGTATAGAGTAGCAGTATATACGTAGTTAACATGTCACACTCTTACTATGCCAGCATGACGCCAAGCTTGTCAGCATCTCACCAGTGTACGTGTTGTGCTGATAAGTGACATTTGACTACACCAGCTGTAGTATAGAGAAGCAGTAGAGTGGGATTTATACTGCATCTGTTACTCTCACTGCCACTATAATACCTTCATTTGTTGTTAATTTTAACGAATACTTCTTTAGCACTTCAAACTATAATATATTTTATTATAGAAAACAAGGTCATGAAATCCTATTGTTACCAAAATCTTTGTCCCTCCCAATAAGCACAGAGTTATAAAAATAATCCAACATATTTATACATGCATCAGGATTTAAGCATATTATAATGTTCTTGGTTCAACAGACCAATTATTTTTGTAATTATTGTTAGGTTCAAANGGTTAGACCAATTATTTTTGTAATTATTGATAGGTTCAAAGAATAGTTTAATAACTAGATAAATATATTTTTAAAAACGTTTGATAAAGTTGTCTAAGAACAGGGTGTCACTCTCATATCCATAGGACGTACATCAAATTTAAAAGGCAACTAAAATATGCACGAAAAGAATTANAACAGGGTGTCACTCTCATATCCATAGGACGTACATCAAATTTAAAAGGCAACTAAAATATGCACGAAAAGAATTATGTACCCTTGTGGATTGAAGTGTTTAGAACTTAGACGGAGCCGTACAAATTAAATGATACTGCACACATTAACTCACACAGTTACAGATGATTCAAACGGAAGTTAAGGGAATAAAATCCTAATAACGAGTGTCAAATTAAACACTCTAAAAAATTCTTTGTAGTTATACAAGAAAAATCCTTGGAAACCCAGTTACCAGGAAATTCCTTTTTAAAACTACAAACAGTTTTCTTTTAAAATATGCAAAATATATATTTGTAATATTATTAATTCTAGCCTTGCATTACCTATAATATACATTATTGAGAACTGAACATAATTTTATTGTTTTCTTGTAGAAATAAATGTGGTAAATTATTAACCGCCAATACTAAAAAAACTATTCAAAATAGAACTTATAAAAATAAACTTTGCCAGCACAGTGACTAGAACCCACACCCCTTGTCTAACTAAGCCACAACCTTAACTATAAGACCAAATTAGGTTGCTTCTGTAGATTTTATTTATAAATATTAAATATACCTGCAAGTTGTACAAAATGTTAACCAGAACATTAACGTTTCTGTTGCAGTTATGTAACAATATTTATACCTAATTCTTCAAATAAGGAAGTAATATTATTAAGAATAATACATTTTGTTTCGATAACTACTCAAGAAGCGAGGCCGGGTAAGGCAGGAATGCGGCCAACTACTATTATTAAAACAATATTCACAAACTACGGCGACTATAATGCAACAACCGAGAATGCAGGAATCTGCAGAAGTATGTACAATATCAGGGTATGGCATTAACATCTAACGGCAGAAACCGTGTTCAGGATACAAGGGAGAGCCAATAGAAATAAAGGATATCGGAGAAGGTGTTTGTGAAGGGGAAGAGTAATGGAAACGGTGACTAAGGGCCGGGGTGTCAGTCGGCGTCGNGATATCGGAGAAGGTGTTTGTGAAGGGGAAGAGTAATGGAAACGGTGACTAAGGGCCGGGGTGTCAGTCGGCGTCTGTCCTCCCTGAACGGCGTCTACGAGCGGTGATTGGTGGTAAGTGTCTTACACTAGGGTGAGAGAGCGAGCCCGAAGCCCCTTATATCGTTGTCCTCATATAACAGATTGTCCTTCACACCTACCTCTATCCCTAGCCCCACTAACCACATTACGCTGTAATTATTGCAAATTGAATCAGTAATTTTCCTACTTAATTAGTTTGTTTTACTAAATTAATTATTCTTCGACATCCTTTCATGAACTTCATGAACTATGTTTCATTAATGAAGTGAAACCATTTACTGTTTTTCTTTTTAAGGGTTTGGATGTAGCCAACCTGTAAATGGTAACAGGAAATACAACTTATCTATAACATTATAAATCGTGTAATGATAGTGATTAAATAGAATTATATTTATCATTAAACTTTCATGTGTTCCGTTGGAACCGGTTGAAAGCTATTTAAAGTGGCAAAAACTTTTTTTGCTCATATTTATATCGGCTTTGGTACAGATATCGCCGAGGGAATTTTAACGCCATTTAATTCTTCATAGCTTCACACTTGTCTTGATCAAATAGTTTAGCCAGTCTGTTTTTCTTCAAGAGTAAATGCATAAAATACTACACACAACGACATGTTATGTTTCCGGTTGAATTAACCTTACGTTATTAGTAATTACAAACCTTAATTTGGTCTGAACGTAACAAGAAATAAATCTTGAAACAACTAGAGTACGAACCATACAGTAAATTAAGTGGAATATAATAGTGTCAAGCCTTATTTTACTATTAACACATGCCATTTAAAACTATTGTACTTACGAATTACATTTACAAACTCTTTAACTCATTATCATTACATTTATAGTTTTTGTGGAAAATTGGTTATGCTAGAAAGTACAATATAATTTCCAAGTCCCACTGTGAAATTTTCTTTATAAAATACATTTACTGCATTGCTTTCTTTTCGTTTTGAGTATTTAAAAAGTAAAATGTAAAAGTTAAAGAGAAACTTCCTGACTGTAACATATTAATTATTATATTACGCAGTATATGTAATGTAATGGAAAATACGTTATAGGTAAACGGTAACCTCGTTAGAGTTTGAGGAACACGTAAAGTCTAGTTAACATTAATGATTGTAGCTCTGTTCAAATTCGTTGTTTTCTCTTTTATGTTGAGCTTGTAGGTCGTGAATATGCACATGTTTAAATGAACAATGAAGATAATTGAAGTTCAAACACATAATGTAGTGCAGTATCAACTAAGTAACTTTTACAAAACGAAATATTTTGTGTCTTCATTAATTTTCAGATGTTCGCCAAAAGGTAATTCATATATCGTGAGTAATAAAGGCATTGGAAAAGTGAGGAGGACAACGTTTCTAGGGTTTCCCATGCGGTGAACACATTTACAGTGTATTTAGTGCACCGAATATCATATTTACATCACTCTACAAAGATAAAAACACATCTAGGGTATAAGGAAAAGGATATAGTTTTTAAAACTTCGTATTAATAAATTTTTTGCCTAACAATAATATAAACCTACAAAAAATGTCAGAACAAATCTGAAAAAAAAGTGAGAGAAAACGGGAATATTAAATCTTTTTGCCATGCGTTGTTCATGAGTGTAATGTAGTTTATAATTTTTGAACCTATCGTACGTTTTTTTTGGGATATAGACTATTGTTAATTTGCAGACGTGTGCTTCTCTTGACAATATGACAACTCCAGTAATGTCATAGAACAAGCTAACCTTCATCTACACTTTATAAATGTAAATTTATGAGATTGAGGATTTGTAAATACTTACATATGAATTAAATTTATTTGCACTTGCATGTAAACAGGTAATTAAAAACAACAACCCATTGATTTAGACATATTTTAGTTATTTATTATTAAAGTATTTATTTGCACTGTGGTGAAATTTACATAAGAACTTTTAAATGTTATACGACAATAAATGAAAGATTGGTAAAATTTACAACAAACGGAAACAGTTGTAGTGGTTTCTCCAATCTTTTAATTTGTATGTATTCTGATAAATGTTATTTATACATAATGTCTGTAAGACTTTAAGTTCATGACAGATGCCTCGACATGTGTAAATTCCGCAGACATTTTAAAGTGGCGCTTGTAAGAGAGTTGCACAGTGGCTACATCTGTTCTCTGTGGACACACCGTTAGTAGCATTGCACAGCTGAAAACACACCTGCTTTTTCGTATGGTTCCAGGGATGAGAAGGAAAATGAATCTTACTTTGCAGAACAAAGAGGCCTACAGAAAAATGGAACGACACTATTCCAATGGTCCATCATTTATCTTAAGTCTGCTGCGATTTCCATGTAAAATAACGCGATCGGGTGTAATCAGACCGATAGGTTGCACTACCATTTTGCGCTTCTTACTGCCAACTAGTGATACTCAAAGANATCTTACTTTGCAGAACAAAGAGGCCTACAGAAAAATGGAACGACACTATTCCAATGGTCCATCATTTATCTTAAGTCTGCCGCGATTTCCATGTAAAATAACGCGATCGGGTGTAATCAGACCGATAGGTTGCACTACCATTTTGCGCTTCTTACTGCCAACTAGTGATACTCAAAGATAAGAAACCTCTCCTTCACAGAGACGTGAAACACTGTATTTAATGTGGCATAAAGAGTTACATAATTACATTAGGCAAAAATTTACATATTTAACTTAGATATCTGGCTTTGGCTAATAACATGCATTAAAATATGATACCTAACCATTTTATGCAACGCCATCAAGTACTTCATAAAAGCTATATTTGTGACCAACATATTGGTTTCTGCGATACGAACACCTTTAGTGCCTGGTTACTGATGTATTATTTTGTATGAACTGTCTGTACTCAGCAAATCTCCTTTAATAACTCAAACCCATGTAGCAAATTAATAAAATATTTTATTCTTAAATTGTTATATATATATATTCAATAGCTTGTTCCAGTATATTGTGGAACTGACCATGCTGGTAGAGAAAGAGAGAGCCAAATAGGGTGTAAATGGACTGGTGTATCATATTCTTGTTGTCTTACTAGTACCGATAGAAGAAAAAATAATTTTTTATCTAGTTACGCAGAAAGAATTCAAATGAACACAAGAATCACCTGTTTATAAGAGCTAATTACTACAACCACGATATATAATGTACCAGATTTTTGGGTGCAATGTTAACAGTATACATTGAAATATACATTATAAAGCAGTGTTCTTGTTTGTCGGATTTATCGTGGACTTGTTAAAGACAGTCTCGATAAATATGATACTGAGACTCGATGTGTCAAAGCCGGATGTTTGATTTTAGAACTTGGCCAACACACACATGCAACACAGCACTTCACTTATCCACACAGGACACACATAGCCGCAAGTACTTTGGCTTGTCTAAGGAGGAAGTATTAAGAAAACTGGATGTGTTAGAGGAATAAGAGACAGCAGGTGAATATGGGATATTTAATTAAAAATCACTACGCTAAAAGAGAAAATACTTCCAGAATGTTTTAATATATAAAATATAAACAATAATGACAATGATTAAATATGTAATTTTCGAAAAATAAACATTTTATTAAGTAGGCACATAAAAGTTTTTTATAATTTCCATTACTCTGACTGTACTTCTATACTAGTTAAGAGCTTAAGGAACCTTGATTTTATTTACTTTGTTCTGTTGCAAGTTTATTCTATTTCATTGTATGTGGAATATACGATTTTTTTAAAGGTTATTCTCGAATCACTTAATGCAAACTTAAGTAATATCCTTTTGAAAAGCAGTTTTTAATTATGGAGAAAAATAAAGTTAACGAATATCGGAATATTGAATGTAAAAATGAGTATAAAAATATACATAAAGGGTGAAATTTGTTTATGTGTTTAGAAGGGAAGACTTCAGCGATTTATAATTCTGTGTAAGCAGTATAGAGTGCGCGCTAGTGGCTGTCGAGGCCTAGCCGTTCCTCCATAATAGCACGACTACTTTATGTAATACCTTCCAGTAATATATCCCAATACAAAAGAGTGTTAACCATTTAGATGCTTATTTTATGTAGATACTGTGTTGTGCCGTACTCAACAAGGAAATTTACTGACAAGAATAAAACAGGTGTAGCTAAAACGCGCAACTATTGTGCTTGGAAAACACAGAGAATGTAACAAAATTCAGGAGTATACGAAACTTTAAGCGAGCGTTCAAAGAGAAAAGCAATGTTTTCAAGAGTACACAAACAGTGAAAAATTTTGTTTTTTAATTTTAAATTTATAATCCATGATCACAAAAATTTGTGATAGTAACAATATAAACTTCTAACGATTTATACCAAGTACAGAATGTATCTGAATTAGACCATCAAACTTCGGCTGTAAGTCAGTTAAGAAAAAAAAAGTTCAAAACATAAACACGACACGTCGTCTTAAGCGAATCCTAAGGACGGTACTTATATTTGTAGTTGAACCTGCCACATAAGTATATTACATAGACTAGTTGAACACTCAGTGTGTAGATAAAGTGTAAAGGTAATTGTGACATCTGGGTTGATACACCATCTTTGTAAACCCTAGTATGCTGCAGTTTCATAGATATATTGTCAAAATAAAAATAGTAACCATGATTATTTCCGCAATATTATTTTATGTCAGCGAAAGAAATGTGTTGTAGTGTGTACAGATCTTTGTTCCGGAATAAATTATCCAGATGCTCAATTTCCCATCATTAATGTTTATTTAGTATTTGTTATAAACTGGTATTTCTTGTTATAGTAAAAATATGTTAACCACCCTTAAGATTCACTTTAGACCTTTAGTTGCGTGAATGTTTTCTTCGATAATTTTATGTGCTATTCCCTCCGTCTAATATTGTCAGCGTTAATTATATGCTTCCTGTATATTTCCGCCATAGCCGTACAAACAGGATTTGCAAAAAACATCCAGGAGTGGCAATGGGGAATGCCAACCCCCTACAAACCTTTTCAAAGCTAAACATTGTTAAAAAATGTTATATAACTTTAGTTTTTTGATACTGAACAGAAAGGTGTATTAAATGTTATTCACCTTAAATTGTGTTTGAATGACCACAGTTAAGATAAATGATATAGTTTTAACACGCTTATGAGAAAAACATAAAAACTGCACATTTTAATATTCACTACAAAGTTCCCCCGGCCTAAGCAATGACACTGGCAATCACAGCTGTAGTACTTAATGACAAGCCCTGCCTGACTTTTATAACTTTACTGTCATTCCAAGAATCTAATTGTACTAAAAGATTTTAACTCTGTCTCTCTCATTTAATGACTATTTTGCATCGGTGTGAACTTTTTTGTTAAATTCTCTTAAAAGGAATATTCTTATAATTATTCCGCAGGCAATTGCAACTCGAATACTGAAAAACTATCGTTCTAAACAAAAGTACATAACTTTCACTATAACATTTTTCTTGTGAAATTCCTAACTCAAATGGAAGTTTTGATCCTATACACTCTACGGGAATAATAGCACACATCAAGCTTCAAAGAAAGGAAGTTTAGCTATTATACAAAGTTGGGATCTTACCTACGTATTTCACTCTTTCCTGAGCAAATGTAGGAACTCTACGTTAAATGTCCAAGTGAAAAGTTTACTGTTCCCACATTCTCACTAAATGGAAACACTGGTTTGTGTAATGTTCGGAATAATTTCATAGTGTGTGTCTAGGCACAGGTGCACAGATTATTGCTGCTAGAGTTCGTATTTTGACTTTAATATTCCTNTCATAGTGTGTTCCTAAGCACAGGTGCACAGATTACTGCTGCTAGAGTTCGTATTTAGACTTTAATATTCATTCACAGCTGTCTTTTTGGCAAAGCAAAGCAACTTATTTCCTTCATAATATCCTTGTTAAGGGATACCTCATGACATTCATTAAAATAAACTCGTCTATCTTCTGCAAAGGTGAGCAAAAGATTATTTATATTTTATGTACATATTTGCAACCTGTTCATTTTTCTACATTACGTTGTCAGAAACCATTCTTCGAGTACTTGCATACCGACTGCAGTCACCACACGAAGAGTTTCCTAATAGCAGAATATATGTTGTAAGATTCCAATTTGTAAATATCGCTTACTTGAATACAATTAGCGCATGTTAACTTTCTGCACATAAATGATAAACATGCATGCTCAGGAATCCCGTTTTATTCTCACAACGTTGTTTGCTAAAGTACTCACAAAACACGATTTTGAGTGAGAAAAGTGTTTTTGACAAGTGCACTGGTACTTTTGGAGCAAGCCCGCTGTGCCCAGATTGGAAAAAAAGCTGGGTACCGAGATGGAAGTTTGTCCATACAACATGATTATATAGATGTAAACCAATTGTATAGAACTAACTTGAAACACATTAGATGAGGAGTTCAACTGCAAGTAGGCGTGTGTCTGTGTCCTTCGTATGAATGTTGCGAAGCGCTTCGGGCTTCGGGATGTTTTATGTAATAAAATCATAACTCAGAGTGTTCTGAGCATCAATTTCTGCATTTCGTTATTGCCAGTAAAGAAACCCAAGATCTCAAACCTTCGCGCCATTAAGAAAACGAGCTTAATTTATCAAAACTTTTACCTATTGGTGTGCCAATAAGGGAACTATAATAATACAGCGTGAAAACCAGTGTGATGCTAAGTGTAATGTTAGACAGTGTTTTGTTTTGACATTCAGTAAAACAATGATTTGTTTCAAGTACAGATGGAGGTCGGCCTATCTAGCACATGTGTAACGAAGGGCACTATAAGAATTAAGTATAATTAATGACCTATAATAAATCACAAATAACCAATAAATTACCAATGAAGACACATATTTGACACATAATGAATTAAAAATGACCCTTAAATGAACCATGAATGACACATTACCCGTAATGGCTTATAAGTTATTCTCAAAGACTCATAATTACCCTTGTATTTAACGTTTGTAGGAAGGGGGTAAATCTAACAGAATATTCAACCCGCCCACAACTGAAAATACAAGTGTAAACATCTTTTCATGAATAAAATATTTAACCCTTGTTGCGACCTAAAAAAACAAAGACATTTTTGCACAGATTTTATATATTAATATATCTACACACTTGCGCATGAAAATAGATTAAGGCAGCATAAAACATGTCACTATACAGAAATAAGAGAAATAAATTGCCAAGTATTAAACATTCGATAATATACTTCTTTTCCCGGAAATATCTACATATTTATATTTCCGATTTGTATACCGTGGTGGTAAAAAACATTAGTATTTTAAGTTGTATCAATCCTGAACAGTCAGTTGATACGTCTATTTTCACAATCTAAATATCTGACAAATGGAAAAATTATAAAAAAAGAAACGTCTTGTACCGTATAACAACTATTGTTAGTTAATTTACAGAGTACCGATCATAACATCAGAGCTAAATACCGATTCAAACTTGTCTAGTTTATTAAGTAACAGCAGAGATACATACGCACGTTGGTAATTTTGCGTCCCACGCAGCTAATGTTTCTCATAGACATACCACAAAAATATTTTTGAAATGTCAGAAGAGAGCTTAAATAACCCATTATCGGTGTTTATTTCTGCGACATTCCTTGTGCTCCTTCTTTTAGCCCACAATGAGTTCAGATGTTTGCTAGCATACATGCGCTTTATCAGCACCTCGTGATGCCGTCAAGAATACAAAATCTCATATAAATGCAAGTACATAAGCAATATAGTCACATTAATAATATTTAAATACTTANGACGAACATGAGGTTTATTACCCTTGCAAATTAAAATAAAGTATCAGGCTGAAGGAGAGATTAATCAAGTCAGTAAGCCTACTGCAATCTACGAAATTAACGATGACCTCTTCCACTGAATAGAGAAATTGAAAATTTTTTCACGTCTGTTACTCCTCGTCAGTGATCTGATTTGATAAACATCGGTATTGAGCGATTTTCTTAAAGCNCTAAGTGTAATGTTAGACAGTGTTTTGTTTTGACATTCAGTAAAACAATGATTTGTTTCAAGTACAGATGGAGGTCGGCCTATCTAGCACATGTGTAACGAAGGGCACTATAAGAATTAAGTATAATTAATGACCTATANACAGATGGAGGTCGGCCTATCTAGCACATGTGTAACGAAGGGCACTATAAGAATTAAGTATAATTAATGACCTATCATAAATCATAAATAACCAATAAATTACCAATGAAGACACATATTTGACACATAATGAATTAAAAAAGACCCTTAAATGAACCATGAATGACACATTACCCGTAATGGCTTATAAGTTATTCTCAAAGACTCATAGTTACCCTTGTATTTAACGTTTGTAGGAAGGGGGTAAATCTAACAGAATATTCAACCTGCCCACAACTGAAAATACAATTGTAAACATTCTTTTATTAATAAAATATTTAACCCTTGTTGCGACGTAAAAAAACAAAGACTTTTTCTGCACAGATTTTATATATTAATATATCTANCTTTCATGATAAAATATTTAACCCTTGTTGCGACGTAAAAAAACAAAGACTTTTTCTGCACAGATTTTATATATTAATATATCTACACACTTGCGCAAGAAAATAGATTAAGGCAGCAGGAAACATTTCACTATACAGAAATAGGAGAAATAAATTGCCAAGTAACAAATATACGATAATATACTTCTTGTCCCGAAAATTGCTACATATCTATATTTCTGATTTGTATAACGTGGTGGTAAAAAACCTTAGTATTTTAAGTTGTATCAATCCTGAATAGTCAGAGAATTCGTCTATTTTCACAATCCATATATCTGACAAATGGAAAAATTATAAAAAAAGAAACGTCTTGTCCCCTATAACAACTATTGTTAGTTAATTTACAGAGTACCGATCATAACATCAGAGCTAAATACCGATTCAAACCTTGTCTAGTTTATTAAGTAACAGCAGAGATACATACGCACGTTGGTAATATTTCGTCCCACGCATGCTAGTGTTTCTCATAGACATACCACAGAAATATTTTTGAAATGTCAGAAGAGAGAGCTTAAATAACCCATTATCTGTGTTTATTTCTGCGACATTCCTTGTGCTCCTTCATTTAGCCCACAATGAGTTCAGATGTTTGCTAGCATACATGCGCTTTATCAGCACCTCGTTATGCCGCCAAGAATCAAAAATCTCATATAAATGCAAGTACATAAGCAATATAGTCACATTAATAATATTTAAATACTCATATTGACGAACATGAGATTTATAACCCATGCAAATTAAAAATAAATATCAGGCTGAAGGAGAGATTAATCAAGTCAGTAAGCCTACTGCAATCTACGAAATTAACGATGACCTCTTCCACTGAATAGAGAAATAAAAATTTTTTTCACGTCTGTTACTCCTCGTCAGTGATCTGATTTGATAAAAATCGGTATTGAGCGATTTTCTAAAAGCACATAAACATCGTGGTGAGCGGGCCCACCCACCCACACCAGTACATTTTTTTAATGCGAAATAATGTGATTTTAGTTGAGAGAGAGCTTAGCAGCTGAAATGGTTAAGAACGTTTAGGTCGGTGAAGAAGGTGAATTTTCCCAAGAAATGCTATTTTTGGTGGACATGCTCTCTGTTCAATGCCCCTGCTAATCACAATCGAAGCGATGCAAGTTTGGGGGCTTACACGCAGGACTAAACTTAACACGAAGTAAATAGTGCCTGAAACACTCAACAATTACTAACCACATGTTGTAGAATATGAATTGGGACACTAAACTGAGATATGTGTTTCACAGTTTGATTGCCGATCCGGGTCATTGTAACTGTTTTAGTGATGTATTGTAGTGAATTTCTGACTCTGAGAAGTGTTCATAAGCAGCAATAATACATTTTAAAGCTATTCCTTATGGAGAAGTAAGATATGAGATCGATATCATATACCATAAATAATACATAATTTTCTTCGACTTATAAAAAAGATTAGACAGTTTTCGAAAATGTTGGAATGTATTGAAACGTTGATGTGTTATATTGTATATACATAAAATTAACCAAAAAAAAANAGTTTTCGAAAATGTTGGAATGTATTGAAACGTTGATGTGTTATATTGTATATACATAAAATTAACCAAAAAAAAATAAGTCGGATTAAAGAATAGATAGCGTAAAAATATGTAGTCACGGAAATAAGCTTAGTAAAATAAAATGTTCTGAAACCAAAATATGGAATAGTTTTGCCCTTAGCGAATAATCATTAAAATATTTATTCTACTACCTAAAGTAGGTAGGAATATTTGTAATTACACTTCTCACTAATGAGGAATAGACACTACATCTACTGAGGACAGTTCTTTCTCCCACAGACCTAATGCACGTGACCAACCGACACACACTACGCATTTTAAAACACGCATATACAACGTGTTAATAATAGATGGGTGCAAACTTCGGCAGTGTGTTTCTGAAGAAAATATAAGACCGACATGAAAGTACCACTTTTCTCGTCAAGTGATTATTATGGGTGCTGTGTTACCCTGAAAAATCCTCATATAAATAGCCATACTCTCTTTTGTGGTTTGCCTACCTGGTATTCAACATATCTTCTGTTTTGAATGTTCAACATGAATTATCTCACAAAAGGTTCACTTGAGTTTGTTCCGACAAGACGGCGTTTTCGTTAATTCAGACGTGCTAACTCACAGGATGTCTTCAAAAATTTCGTAGAACCAATTGTTACGAAGTTTGATGGAAACTTAGGTCACCAACAGTCATTTCCAAAATTAAGGGGAAAATATTCTCAACCAACTTTATATTAAACACTATTCATAGATTTTATGCTTCACCAGTGTTTTCTGATATTTGGGCTTACGGCTGATGCTCAGCGAAATAATAATTATTAATAATTATTATTTACAAATATTTGATTCCGTAGGTTTTTGCACTATTCCATGTGACAATTACGAATTTTGCGATTTACAGACTTACAGACTTACAGATAAAACAAACGTAAACATAGGCATTAAACTAAACAAGAGTGATTAATGTGGAGGCATTTTTTAAATCATTTTAAGTTATGCTCAGCAAAATTTATTTTACAAATACATTTAGTCAGCTGCAAAAATAAGATTCTAAACTTCCTTAATTTTGACTAATATTTGAAAATGCACTAATATTCCTCAGCGTGATTAAACAGATGATTTAAAGTTCCACACAGTATCATATTTAAATGAGAATTATTTCAATACGGCAAATTATTTAATTTTTTTACGAGTCATACAAGCACTAAAATTATGGTCTTGACATATCTTTTGATAATAATATGTTGTCTGAATAGTTTTTATTTGACGAAATAGTACTTGAAGTAGCAGTTTTGTGTACGAATATAAAAACAAGGGTTTTTCGTTTCCCAGAATTTATTAATGCACGGTGAACTTACTCTACTCGAGCAGGAAATCCGTTGTTCTTCTGTCCGCTAATTCGGAGACGTCAGTCCAAGAAAACGATAAAGTACAGGCATCCTTTGTTGTCTTAAGGTGATAGCTAATTCCGTTTTTCAGCTGTTGCTTTGAAATTTACACAAAAACTCTTTTATGCATTACTGCACTCATGGAGCTATCAGGTATGTCTTTTCTGTTTACAACTTCTGACTTATCAAACATGATTGTTATTTTTCTTCTAGCTGAATTTTAATGGTGCAGATTGAACAATATGTCATTGAATTATTTATTGTTAAAACGAAGGAAATCATAAACATGTATTCCATGATATATGATGCTCCATTACTACAATATTGCTCTGCATATATTAACGATAAAGTTTTAATAAAAAAAACGTAAATATCATAATGTTAGTCATATTTACGATTCTAATAATAAAAGTACCTTTTCCAAATTCTGTTCACTCTCTCTGGATTTAGCCTCGAATTTCACTTGCAGATCATTCAACTACAAAAAATACATCAGAAAACCACACTAATAAATGATTTCAATGGAAACTTTTNAGCTTAGCAGCTGAAATGGTTAAGGACGTTTAGGTCGGTGAAGAATGTGAATTGTCCCAAGAAAATCTGCAGAACATCGCCATGTCCATCATGGGTGATACCGTTGGCAATGTCATCAATCAAGTTTCCCACATGCGCGAAAATACAGGTGCGACCCCTGCCGGGAATCGAACCTGTCTCACCTTATTAGGAGCCGTGCGATCTGTAACTGTGCAACTGTTATCGTGAGGTGTGAAGTGTTGAGCGTGTCCGGTCCTGTGGCGGTGTAAAATAATCGTTATAGCTAGGACGCCAGATCTCCACCGCCACCTTTTGTAGTTGTCTGGGGTGGTGATTATCGCAGTGATCACAGAGCAGTTCGTAAATATTTATGCATCGGGAATAGGGCTTACATTTATTGCTGCCGTCATTTTAATGGAATAAATAATTACTTTATCTCTGGTGAAGGACAGAGGTGAGATGTTGAGAACTTATACTTGTGATGAGATCGCTTTCATGCAGGACGCAAGGAATTACAACAAGCATGAGGGCGTGTCTGAACGTAATCGCCAAGGTTCAAAACCGAGTTGATGTTTATTTACAATAATAGGTTCATGATCTGAACTTTATCTTCACTATACCCAGCAGTAAAGTTTTCATGTTAAATTTTTCCGTAAACATTTAAAGTGATGTTGTTTCATAGAGCTTGGTATCGACTGCAGTAGTATTTAACGATTATTACTGTGTCGATACATATCAGAATTCATGAAATGCTATTTTTGGTGGACATGCTCTCTCTTCAATGCCCCTGCTAATCACAATCGAAGCGATGCAAGTTTGGGGGCTTACACGCAGGACTTAACTTAACACGAAGAAAATATTGCCTGCAACACTCAACAATTACTAACCACATGTTGTATAAGATGAATTGGGACACTAAAGTGAGATATGTGTTTCACAGTTTGATTACCGATCTGGGTCATTGTAACTTTTTTAGTGATGTATTTTAGTGAATTTCTGACTCTGAGAAGTGTTCATAAGCAGCATTAATACATTTTAAAGATATTCTTTATGGAGAAGCAAGATATGAGATCGATATCCAATACCATAAATAATACATCATTTTTCTTCGACTTATAAAGAAGATTAGACAGTTCTCGAAAAATGTTGGAATGTATTGAAACTTGGATGTGTTATATTTTATATACATAAAATTGACTAAAAAAAAGAAGTCGGATTAAAGAATAGATAGCGTAAAAATATGTAGCCATGGAAATAAGCAAAGTAAAAAAAATGTTCTGAAACCAAAGTATGGAATAGTGTTGCAATTACCGAATAATCCTTATAATATTTATTCTACTTCCCAAAGTAGGTAGGAATATTTGTAATTACACTTCTCACTAATGAGGAATAGACACTACATCTACTGAGGACAGTTCTATCTCCCACAGACCTGAAACACGTGACCAACCGACACACACTTCACATTTTGAAACAAGCATATACAACGTGTTAATAAAATATGGGTACAAACTTCGGCAGTGTGTTTCTGAAGAAAATATAAGACCGACATGAAAGTACCACTTTTATCGTCAAGTGATTATTAACGGATGTGTGTGACCCTGAAAAATCCTCATATAAATAGCCATACTCTGTTTTGTGGTTTGCCTACCTGGTATTCAACATATCTTCTGTTTTGAATGTTCAACATGAATTATCTCACAAAAGGTTCACTTGAGTTTGTTCCGACAAGACGGCGTTTTCGTTAATTCAGACGTGCTAACTCACAGGATGTCTTCAAAAATTTCGTAGAACCAATTGTTACGAAGTTTGATGGAAACTTAGGTCACCAACAGTCATTTCCAAAATTAAGGGGAAAATATTCTCAACCAACTTTATATTAAACACTATTCATAGATTTTATGCTTCACCAGTGTTTTCTGATATTTGGGCTTACGGCTGGTGCTCAGCGAAATAATAATTATTAATAATTATTATTTACAAATATTTGATTCCGTAGGTTTTTGCACTATTCCATGTGACAATTACGAATTTTGCGATTTACAGACTTACAGACTTACAGATAAAACAAACGTAAACATAGGCATTAAACTAAACAAGAGTGATTAATGTGGAGGCATTTTTTAAATCATTTTAAGTTATGCTCAGCTGCAAAAATAAGATTCTAAACTTCCTTAATTTTGACTAATATTTGAAAATGCACTAATATTCCTCAGCGTGATTAAACAGATGATTTAAAGTTCCACACAGTATCATATTTAAATGAGAATTATTTCAATACGGCAAATTATTTAATTTTTTTACGAGTCATACAAGCACTAAAATTATGGTCTTGACATATCTTTTGATAATAATATGTTGTCTGAATAGTTTTTATTTGACGAAATAGTACTTGAAGTAGCAGTTTTGTGTACGAATATAAAAACAAGGGTTTTTCGTTTCACAGAATTTATTAATGCACGGTGAACTTACTCTACTCGAGCAAGAAATCCGTTGTTCTTCTGTCCGCTAATTCGGAGACGTCAGTCCAAGAAAACGATAAAGTATAGGCATACTTTGTTGACTTAAGGTGATAGCTAATTCCGTTTTTCAGCTGTTGCTTTGAAATTTACACAAAAACTCTTTTATGCATTACTGCACTCATGGAGCTATCAGGTATGTCTTTTCTGTTTACAACTTCTGACTTATCAAACATGATTGTTATTTTTCTTCTAGCTGAATTTTAATGGTGCAGATTGAACAATATGTCATTGAATTATTTATTGTTAAAACGAAGGAAGTCATAAACATGTATTCCATGATATATGATGCTCCATTACTACAATATTGCGCTGCATATATTAACGATAAAGTTTTAATAAAAAAAACGTAAATATCATAATGTTAGTCATATTTACGATTCTAATAATAAAAGTACCTTTTCCAAATTCTGTTCACTCTCTCTGGTTTTAGCCTCGACTTTCACTTGCAGATCATTCAACTACAAAAAATACATCAGAAAACCACACTAATAAATGATTTCAATGGAAACTTTTTAATTTTATTATATTTAGATACTTTGTTATTTTACAGATGAACAGAAAACTTTCAAATACATTTAATAACATGAGTTATATTGCTGTCTCATTAAAATAAAATAATCCTTATATTCAAGTTTTCAATATCAAAGACTTATTCCTTTGTTTATATATTTTGTGTTTTAAATAACAAAGGATCTGAATTTTTGTCTCAGGTAACGTATNGTTTTAAATAACAAAGGATCTGAATTTTTGTCTCAGGTAACGTATGGACAGGAATTCTTACACAAAATTAGTTCAGTACACGAAAGCCAGTTAAAACAGCAGACCAAGGGTATTACAAGTAGATATATAAATGCAGGTATCTAAGTGAAATGTACAGTGCCGAAAACTGATACACTGGTATTGAAATTTATACTTCATTTCCTCATGTGTTGCAGTCTAGTTCTCTGTTTCTAGCACTTGAGTAGCGGCTGTTACCGTCCGGAACTNTACTTCATTTCCTCATGTGTTGCAGTCTAGTTCTCTGTTTCTAGCACTTGAGTAGCGGCTGTTACCGTCCGGAACTAATAAGGAGTACAGTTTCATGGTCTAACATTTCTTGCAGTATATATCTTCACTCGCTGGTCACCTCAGATAAAACAAATTGAATCTCGTTTCGAAGCGAGCCAAAATGATATGAGCAAACAGCCGCAGTTATTATTTACACTTTACAGGAATAAGGACATGCAGAAAAATACATTATCCCAGCATGTCACAACATATTTCTGACAAATGAAAAAATCATTTTTAATATTTTTATCAATAAGTGTGGAATAAGAGATTTATATTTATGTGATATGCGATATTTATATATAAAATGTTTGAAGGCAACAAAATTTTCACAAATAGAATTTTGTGCTGTTGTGGAATGGAATGTTAGGAANTATATATAAAATGTTTGAAGGCAACAAAATTTTCACAAATAGAATTTTGTGCTGTTGTGGAATGGAATGTTAGGAACTTAGACGTAGCCGTAGGAATTAAATGATACAGCACACCTAAACTTTTATAGTTAAAAAATACTCAACCGGATATTTCGATAATATAATCCAAGCAACTTTTGTCAAATGAAAGACTGTAAAAAATGTTTGTACTATTACAAGGAAAACCTTTGGAAACCCAGTTACCAGGAAATTCCTTTTTAATGCTACAAGTAGTTTTTTTGGAAAATCTGCAAAACATAAATTATTAATATTACAAATTCTATCCTTGTTTACCTATAAATTACATTCATGAGAACTGTGTTTTATTATATATGTTCTCTTTTAGAAAGTAAATGTATTAAATTATTTGCAGCGAATAATAAAAAAATACATTCAAAATAGAATTTAAAAAAAAATTTGCCAGATTAGTGAATAGAATCAACACCCTTTGTCTTACTTACCCACAACTTTAACTACTATACCAACTTAACTTGCATATGTCGAATTTATTTATTTATTAAATATACCAGCAAGTATGTTCTAAATGTTAANACTATACCAACTTAACTTGCATATGTCGAATTTATTTATTTATTAAATATACCAGCAAGTATGTTCTAAATGTTAACCAAAAGATTACCGTTAATGTCGCTGTTATGCATCTCTATTTACACCAACTTCTTCAAATAAAAAAGTTGTTTGATTAAGAAGAATACATTTTGTTACGATTACTTCACAAGAAGCGAATCCGGGTAAGGTAGGAATGCGGCCAACTACTATTACTGAAACAGAGTTCACATTCTACGGCGACTGTAATGCAACAACCGAGAATGCAAGAATCTGCAGAAGTAGGTAGAATATTTGGGTCTGGCTGACACAGTGGGGCTGTGGCAATTTCATAAACTGCAGTAAATGCGCCCATGATACAAGAGAGAGCCAATAGGAATCACNAGTTAAAAAATACTCAACCGGATATTTCGATAATATAATCCAAGCAACTTTTGTCAAATGAAAGACTGTAAAAAAGGTTTGTACTATTACAAGGAAAACCTTTGGAAACCCAGTTACCAGGAAATTCCTTTTTAATGCTACAAGTAGTTTTTTTGGAAAATCTGCAAAAGANTATTACAAGGAAAACCTTTGGAAACCCAGTTACCAGGAAATTCCTTTTTAATGCTACAAGTAGTTTTTTTGGAAAATCTGCAAAAGATAAATTATTAATATTACAAATTCTATCCTTGTTTACCTATAAATTACATTCATGAGAACTGTGTTTTATTATATATGTTTTCTTTTAGAAAGTAAATGTATTAAATTATTTGCAGCGAATAATAAAAAAATACATTCAAAATAGAATTTAAAAAAAAATTTGCCAGATTAGTGAATAGAATCAACACCCCTTGTCTTACTTACCCACAACTTTAACCACTATACCAACTTAACTTGCATATGTCGAATTTATTTATTTATTAAATATACCAGCAAGTATGTTCTAAATGTTAACCAAAAGATTACCGTTAATGTCGCAGTTATGCATCTCTATTTACACCAACTTCTTCAAATAAAAAAGTTGTTTGATTAAGAAGAATACATTTTGTTACGATTACTTCACAAGAAGCGAATCCGGGTAAGGTAGGAATGCGGCCAACTACTATTACTGAAACAGAGTTCACATTCTACGGCGACTGTAATGCAACAACCGAGAATGCAAGAATCTGCAGAAGTAGGTAGAATATTTGGGTCTGGCTGACACAGTGGGGCTGTGGCAATTTCATAAACTGCAGTAAATGCGCCCATGATACAAGAGAGAGCCAATAGGAATCAAGGATATCGGAGAAGGTGGGTGTGAAGGAGAAGTGTGGTGGAGACGGCGGCTAAGGGCCGGGGTGTCAGTCGGCGTCGGTCCTCCCTGAACGGCGTCTCCGAGCGGCGATTGGTGGTAAGTGTCTTACATTAGGGTGAGAGCGAGCCCCCTATATCCTTGTCCTTATATAACAGGTTGTCCTTCACACCTACCTCCATCCCTAGTCCCACTAACTACATCTCGCTCTAATTATGCAAGTTGAATCAGAAATGTTCCTCATTCATTTATTTGTTTTACTTAATTAATTATTCTTCGATTTCCTTTCATGAACTTCATGAACTATATTTCCTTAAGAAAGNCAGTCGGCGTCGGTCCTCCCTGAACGGCGTCTCCGAGCGGCGATTGGTGGTAAGTGTCTTACAGTAGGGTGAGAGCGAGCCCCCTATATCCTTGTCCTTATATAACAGGTTGTCCTTCACACCTACCTCCATCCCTAGTCCCACTATCTACATCTCGCTCTAATTATGCAAGTTGAATCAGAAATGTTCCTCATTAATTTATTTGTTTTACTTAATTAATTATTCTTCGATTTCCTTTCATGAACTTCATGAACTATATTTCCTTAAGAAAGNATTTATTTGTTTTACTTAATTAATTATTCTTCGATTTCCTTTCATGAACTTCATGAACTATATTTCCTTAAGAAAGTGTGAAAATTTACTGTATTTCATTTTAAGTGTTCCATGTAGTAAGGAAACATTAACAGTTAAAGAGTAATATGGCCACGATTGATTGAAATCGTCGTTTATTAAAACTATTTGAGTCATTTTAGGCGTTTTACGTTATTAAAATAATAATATATTTATTTCTGGCATGCAACTTTACTATACATCACCCATAGTTTTTACACAAACACCCGTAGACGGTTTTACGTTGTTGAGTGTCCGCAGTTATGCTGAAGCTCGTGAATGCGGTCAATATTCTACATACATTTCTTGACGTCTAATACAAACACAGCGCTTGTAGTTTTACAAACTAGCAGTTTTGCAAGAGAAATCCTTGTATTGTTGCAAGCATTTGTAAAAATTAAAACTGTATAACAGATTGTATCACCAAATTTGTATTTTATATACCACCTCTCTAGACTACTGCGGCGGTTAAAAAATATATAGAATCTAACATATTACGAGAACGAATTAATGCGTATAGGTCCACGCCATCTTGGACTTACCCATTTTTGCTGTGAGATAAATTTAAATTATTTTAACAATTTTATCGGCATGGTACAGTATATTGCTTATTTAAGGTTTATCGTATTGTTCCATCTTTATTACCGATATTAAGTTTTTAAATTTATAACTGACAGGAAGGCGTGATATTTCATTGCCTGCAATCGCATATGTTACGGAAACCAAGTAATAGCGACTTTAGAAGATGAACGAAGCTGTGTGCAATATCGTATTGATCTGTTAACATAATATAAACCTTGTAGTGCAGATAGTTGAGAAAATTCCCTTTATCCCAGATGTCGGGGACTTTTCCGCTTTAAATTATATAAGTCACGATTTTCAGGACAGGTTTTCTATTAACTTTTTGGGAGACAAGAAACTTATCTTTTTCTTAAAGAAGTGTTTCCGCCTCCCGGGTTCTGTTGACCAGATGTACAACATACCTTATCCACGTTGCGCTCGTTTTCCAAAGTCTTATCGTCCAGAAGTCTTTGCAGGTCGCCAACCTGCAAATGTTAAACAGGAAGTACAACTTAACTATTATGATATAACTTGCCTATTGCTATTGATTAAAAGTAATTATACTTATATATAAACTTTCATATATTTCGTTGGAACCGGTTGAAAGCTATTTTAAGAGGCCAAAACTATTATGGAAATATTAATATCGCCTTTGGTACAGAGATCACCAAAGGAATTTTTACGACATTTAATTCGTCACAGCTGCACAGTTGTCTTGATCAAATAGTTTAGCCAGTCTGCTTATCCTCAAGAGTAAATGCAGAAAATACTACAAAATAACATGATATATTTCCGGTTGAAATAACCTACCGTAATTAATAATTTCACACCTTCATTGGGTCTGAACGTAAAAAGGAATAATCCTTGAAACTTCAAGAGTACGAACGATACAGTAAATGTGGGGGAACGGGACATTGCCAAGCTTTATTTTACTATAAACACATAGCATTTAAACCTGTTGTGCTTACGAATTACATTTACAATCTATTAAACTCATATTAATTCATTTTATAGTTTTTGTGGAAAATTTGTTATGCTAGTAAAAACATTATAATTACCAAGTCCCACTATCAAATTTTATTTATAAAATACATTTATTGGATTGCTTTCTTTTCAAATTGAGTTAATAAAATGTAAAATGTAAAAGTAAAAGAGAAACTTCCTGACTGTCATATATTAATTATTATATTACGTAGTATATGTAAAAAAATGCAAAATACGTCATAAGTAAACGGTAACCTCGTTATAGTTTGAGGAACACGCATCCTCAGTTAACATCATTCTTGAAGCTCTGTTCAAATTCGTTGGTTTCTATTTCATATTTAGCTTGTATGTCGTGAATCTGCAAATGTTTACTAGTACAATGAAGATAAAAGACAAAAAACTTCAATTGCAATATTAACTATGTGGCTGAAATAAATTTATGTTTTCATTACTTTTCAGATGTTCGCCAAGACGTTATTCATATATCGTGAGTAGTACAGATGTTGAAATAGTGTGAAGGGCAACGTTTCTAGGTTTTCCCATGATGTGAACCCATTTCCAGTGGATTTAGTGCACCAAAAGTCATATTTACTTCTCTCTACAAAGACAAACACATCTAGGGNTTGAAATTCAAAGACAAAAAACTTCAATTGCAATATTAACTATGTGGCATCACATTGAAAAGCTGAAATAAATTTATGTTTTCATTACTTTTCAGATGTTCGCCAAGACGTTATTCATATATCGTGAGTAGTACAGATGTTGAAATAGTGTGAAGGGCAACGTTTCTAGGTTTTCCCATGATGTGAACCCATTTCCAGTGGANAAGACAAAAAACTTCAATTGCAATATTAACTATGTGGCTGAAATAAATTTATGTTTTCATTACTTTTCAGATGTTCGCCAAGACGTTATTCATATATCGTGAGTAGTACAGATGTTGAAATAGTGTGAAGGGCAACGTTTCTAGGTTTTCCCATGATGTGAACCCATTTCCAGTGGATTTAGTGCACCAAAAGTCATATTTACTTCTCTCTACAAAGACAAACACATCTAGGGTTTAAGAAAAGGGAAATGATTTTTAAATCTTCGTATTCAATAATTTTTTGCCCTACAATAAATGCCTACTCAGGAATGCCAGAAGAAATTTGAAAAAAATTAGGAAAAAAAGTGGAATATTAAAATCCTTTGCCATGCGTTGTTCATGAGTTCAATGTAGTTTATTGTGTTTGGACCTGTCGTAGGTTTTTGTGTGTAATAGACGATGGTAATGTACAGACTCATGCTTCTCATGACAAAGTAACAACTCCAGTAATGTCACAGAGCAAGCTAACTTTCCTCCACAATTTACTAAAGCAAATTTCTAACATTGAGTACTTGTAAATACTTATATATCAATTAAACTTATTTGCACTTGAATGTAAACAGGTTATGAAAAACTGCAACATATTTATTTGGACATATTTTAGTTGGATTGTAAGATCACTTTCCTATCTGTGAATGTGACGTGTATTGGTGTGTACATTGGTGCGTACGTCCCAAAAACATTTGAATGCGTTAACAGAATTTCACTTAACACCGTACATTTGTATTACTAAGTATCGAAATCCGACTTTTAAACTCATCTATCACGACAGGCTCATACTTTCAAAATGGTGGCACTTTTAAAATTGAAGGAGCTGTGTCATTCTTCGGGGAACGTTCAAAAGATATTCCCAAATTTCGTGTGTTAATAGTGAAATAAAAAGACATTAAATTTTTAAGGAGATATTGTAGTTGATCAGACAATTTGCAATAAATCACTACATGAATAAATATAGCATTAACAATATATTTCCAGAAATCCCTTGCTGATTCTCGTCACATTTGGCACGTAAATAATGTTATGGTATACCATGTAACCATATGTAACATAAATCAATAAGGCACTTTTTCGAAAATTCAACCACACAGCTACTTTAGCTTAATGTGCTTAATCGTCGAAACCATATAATCAACCTCAACTTAATATTGTATGCCTGCAGAATACAATTATATAATGTGTCTACACGAAGTCTACAGTCAGCCATTCTGTATAATAAAGATACAGTAAAAAGTAGACACAGTAGAAAGAACTACGTTTGGCAAACAAGTGTTACCACAGCAAGCCATATAAGTTAATATATTCATAGTCGGCCCGATTCCTATTTTCAAAACGGCAGCAATAAAACCATTATTGCTACGAAACTGCTTAACTTATTTCAACTTAACTTTGTAATGTGGCTTTATCTATTATTACCAACAAATATGGATTTACAAAGCCCATGTTTTCAATAATTTTTTAAGATAATCCTTTTCATATATCGGGAAAAATCAAGCCATTGCTATCAAATTTGGCAAAGAAGTTGTACTATCATAGGCCATACTTATTTATATGTTTTAAGTGAGCCGGACAGCCATTATGAAAATGGCTACTACACTGATATTTTAGCTAAGTATGTTTTATCAAACGTAGTTATGTAAACCATTATAAATTAATTTATTTGCTGGCAGTATATATTATAAGCTTCTCAAACAAAGCATATTATTTAGGAAATGCTGTACGATAGCAATAAATAATGAAATGATGTTATTCTGCCATATCTCAGGAACCAATAAAACGATTTCCACCAAAATCTTTGCACAAGTAGCGCTACAGTAGGCCATGCAAACTTATATGTTTCAAATGGCTCAGGTTCAAAAATGACGGTCCTGTAAATATTTCACTTTATTAAACCTTATAATTTATATCTTTATATTCATAACGTCTAGTTGATTTTCCAAATCCTACCTTCGTAATACAGTTGATTGCACGCTTGATAATGGGACGAGGTTTTCTGTGTTATATTACTAGGTAAGGTACGTATGTATTTGTGGATGTCTCACTATTGCTGCATTAAATTTCTAAAGACATTGCTGTCAATGAGACGTTAAGGCCTACTTACCACATAAGCTGTTAAGAACTTCGTTAAAAATTATTTGCGTCCATGTAGAGGAAAATAGGTTATTTAGTTATATCAGTAAATTATTTATTTTAAGTAAATAAAAATAAAATAATCATACTTTTGTTATGTCTTCAATCTTTCCCTTCAGGGATTCGATTTTTCCATCGTGCTGATTTATTCGTTCTTCGACTCGTAAAACCTGTCACATAGAATAAATNCCTTCAGGGATTCGATTTTTCCATCGTGCTGATTTATTCGTTCTTCGACTCGTAAAACCTGTCACATAGAATAAATTACAAAAAGGTATTACTTTCACAGTATTTTCATAAGTGTATTACATTTTTATTAACTGGCGGACAACAGAAGTTGGTATCAGAATGGATAAATGATAGTATCAATTTAAATGTAACATTAGACTGGTAATACACTGAAGAGCCAAAAAAACAGGAACACCTTACTTATATCGCGTAGGGCCGCCCCCCCTCCTCTTCGAGCAAGCATAAGTGCCTAAAGATGACGTGGCATGGATTCGATAAATGTCTAAATATATTCAGGAGGCAATTAACATCATGAATCCTGCAGGGCAGTGCACAAATCCGATCTGCGCCAATTTGAGAAAGGGTTGCACGTCTGTCACGTTTAATGATTCTCGTAAGTCATCGTTTGTCCCGTTTTTCACGATCTTTTCCCGGCCACAACTATGTCGAAGTTGTGATGTTTTACCGCATTCCCGATATTCACGGTACACTCGTGAAATGGTCGTATGCGAACATCCAAATATTATCGGTCCCNTCCCGTTTTTCACGATCTTTTCCCGGCCACAGCTATGTCGAAGTTGTGATGTTTTACCGCATTCCCGATATTCACGGTACACTCGTGAAATGGTCGTATGCGAACATCCAAATATTATCGGTCCCACGGAGATGCTATGTCTCATCTCTCGTGCGCCGACTATAACACCACGTTAAATCTCACTTATATCTTGATAACCAGCCATTGTAGCAGTAGTAACCGATCTAGCTGCTGACCGCATCGCGTTACTCTGATTGTTGCCATACCTCTGTTATTAGNCTATGTCTCATCTCTCGTGCGCCGACTATAACACCACGTTAAATCTCACTTATATCTTGATAACCCGCCATTGTAGTAGTAGTAACCGATCTAGCTGCCGACCGCATCGCGTTACTCTGATTGTTGCCATACCTCTGTTATTAGCATACGCACGCCTATGCCAGTTTTTTTGGCTCTTCAGTGTTTATCAAGCCAGTTAGGTACATTATAATTATTAGGTTTGACTACCATCTCATTAATAAACCATCTCATTAATCAACCGACTTCAACAATGTGCTTACGTTTTAAAACTTTGAATTTTATTAGTAAAAATATATGAATTAAATAAGGAAGGTCAATTTTTAATAGGTCTCTACGGGCTCAAATTATTAAATTGAGCAATTGAACACTAACAATTGCATATATATAAAGTAGCAAAACTTTCAGTAGACGACATTACAGTAAATGTATGCAAGTTCACGGCCAAACGTGAGAATTATTTCTAAAGTTCAAAATATACATATATTTAGTTTACTNAGTAAATGTATGCAAGTTCACGGCCAAACGTGAGAATTATTTCTAAAGTTCAAAATATACATATATTTAGTTTACTGTAGCTTGTAACTACAAAAGAGAACAATTGTTTATAGTTGCACGTATTTGAGAATGATCCTGAGTACACTACTCTTAGACTCTCTCCTTCTCTTTCTCTATTGGAAGCATCTACGTTTGTTTCTTATACACTCACTGTAGCTGTGAGCGTATGCAGGTCTGTCAAGGCGTCACTGCTCTGTCTCTGCTGGCATACACCTTCTTGCACTGTGTCGCCGAAGCATTTCAGGGCTTGGATAACTTGTCTCATGGCGATGATGAGGACAGTCGCCGTATGATCTAGCTGTAATCAGAGCACAAGAATGTTTAAATACCAACTCATGCTTTCTATCCTAACAACATACATACTGGTGGCGCCAGTCTACTTGCACCGCCATCCACACTTTCCTAACATATTTGCTGTTGGGTTAAGCTAGGTTCATTGAAATATTGCTTTTTTTCTCGTTTGATATGTCTGTGACATTCTATTCTTAATTATAATTTGCAGTAAGTCTAAATTTAAAAAAAGGTGCACAAATATTCGTTGACAACAATGAATAAAATAAAATTTGGAAGCTATTTTGCTATAAACTTTATAATCGAAAAGTAAGTGTCATCTGTATAGACAATAGTAAAACCTGCGGCAAATTGTTTTTATCAATGAATCGTAAATTCGAAGAGTAATACTGAAGTGGTGTATGTGATGACTATTTGACGCGGCAGACATAACGTAGCAGAGAATTGTATTATGCTTATTATCTTCCCCCGGTGTCATGCCTGAAGTCTTACAAGGGGACGGCTTACACACTAGTTAATTGCCTAAATTAAACTAACAACCACGCCATACTTAGGAATCGAACCCAGAGCCTTCCGCACCACAGACCGGCGGCGCACCAACCGACTGCGTCACGGGAGGTCAGCCACAGCCGAGAAGGAGGCATTAGGTTACAATGTGCGAATTTCTTACTGAGCTAGAGACTCTCCAAGAATCAGGAGTATCAGACCTAGTATAACTGTGTGGAAGACAATATATTGTTGTAACACAGAGTCCTTTACAGGGCAATTGTATTCCCTACTGTCCCTATGCATGCAACGATTTTCAAGACTGACGAATCTATGGTGATAACGCAGGTGTTCAGTTGCAATAACATATGTAGTACTTACTGAAATATAGTTATTGCCAGTGTTTTGGCGTTGCAAAGAGTAACGCAGTAGAGCCAACATGACAGTGAGTGAGTTATTCAGCATAGTATGCGTATGTACACTATACTGAGTGAGTACACTCCGCACTGCATATGTGAATGCAGCTGGTTTAAATAGCAGCACATGTACCACACAGATAAGAATGCTTCGTTTCTGATTAAACCTGGATAACAAACTATTTACGGTACTATTCGCTGCCAACTTGTACGCATGGAATCATCATCAGAATCAACATGACCTATTAACAGGCAAGCTAAAATTTTACCTTTAACAAATGAAGATTCTTTCCGTGTATCAAGAGCGTCACAGCTGTAAAACGACGAAGCTATTGATAGGTCGCCTTTACTGATGTTTGTGCCGCAGTGTATCAGAATGTAAGGAGCCGCAGACCCAGCGGTAAAGTGCAATTCTCACATTATTAGAATATATTTCTGATCACTAGTTTCTCAATACCCCTTCCTTGTTATCGTTTCATAGAAAGGCTCGGGATCCGCAGATTCATTACCAAGCTACAGGAGTTGTAGATATGTGGCGTGCTTACCGAGCCTTCGCCCTCTGTACTGAGTCCTGGTGTTACAGCGGACATCAGCAGCAGCAAGGCCAGCATGGATATGCTACTGGCGGCCATGGCAGATTCTCTCCTGTCAACAAGTACATTCTCTCACAATAACAAGCTCAGCCACACACTTTCCAACAGTACACACATATTTATATGACATATGCTAAGCTAATTCTGCTTCCATATTTTGTCTTATAAGCGTTATAATATAAAGTTACGACATAACTGAGCTTATTTAAATTGATTTCATATTGGTGTAAATATTTCAGTTTTCTTAATAGATATTTTTTTTTGCAATAATATAGTAATGGGTTTAAAATCAAAAACTTTTCAGGAAATTCATGAAGTATTTAGAGTTGTTACTGTTGTAAAGTTACAGTAAACCACTCGAGTACAGACATAGTGGGTGCTGCAGAACCAGAACTGCAGAAGCTAGTTAATGGTAGACCTGACACCAATAAAACACTACATTTTACATACGCAAGTAAATAACTGGTTCCGATTTAGTTAATTGATACCAATATCCTGATATCTTAGTGAATAAGTAATAGGATAAACTAGAAATTTTATTATCGGTTTATAAAATTGTCATATTAGCCTATTGCATTTCATATATATTTCTTAATAATTTTGGAGTAAACATTTTTAGTGACAAAATGAACTGATATACCAATGGTTAGATTATACATAAATATATAGAGAGAGAGATAGAGGAGACACCTTCTAGTATATATACTCACTGATTGTTACAATTGTAATCCGTGACGTTTATGTGAACTCTAAATAATGTAACTACTATTCCTCTGTGTACGCGCGCAGTGCTCCGGCGATTGTTGCCTCCAAGTGTGCAACTGAGCCTTGACACAGTTGTAGCTGGAACTAGGTACAATGATCGCGTTTTAATATAAAACCAAACAGCAGACGAGGCCTTTATTGAGGAACCAGCGATCGTCTACAGTGGGTTTGGACAACCCTTGAAATCAGAATAAAATCAGCCTGACCAGGACTTGAACCGTAGATATCTGGAAAGCTAGGTCATATGGCGTCGTGCCCAGACATAAGTTGGCTACTTCCAATACGCCAGTGAGCATGTAAATAATATATAATGGATGTAGATTTACAGTCGCAGCAAATTCTTCTACGCTGAATGACACGAATACTGTTGCTGCGAATAAAATCTCCGGTGGAAGCAAATTACTATATATTTAATAAACCATGTGACATTATACAATGTTCTAGTGGAAAATTCTACAAGACCTGCTATCTGGACCTGCATGCAAGCAGGTATGAATGCAGTATTTGGTTGAGTAACCTGTCTTACGATACAAGTAGAATATTCTCTACATGGTAGAAAGTGTGGCCAACCAGAGAGTGGGTGGTGATAGGGCACACTTAGTAAAGACACCTGTCGTATAGTTTATTTCATTTTTAGAACATTATAAGGTCATTAAATAGGAGTAAAATTCACTGACAATAAACCTGGAAATATGGTTTATTCGTAACAACTTTTTTATCGCCTATAATATCCACATTTAACACAAACTGTTACAACTATCTCATATAAACCACTCCATGCACTAATCGATACAACATAATATGAGAGTAAAATACATCCTAGTATAAGATTTGTACAAATGAAATAAGAAATGCGATACTAGGATGGATTTCACTTACAACTTATATTATATCCGTTAATGCATGGAGTGGCAATTTTTGTGATAACTGAAAGAGTTCGTGTTAAAAACGGATATATACCAGAATCGGATATTTTCTGGTGTGTTATGAATAAACTACACTTTCATACTTTTTGCTATTGACGTCACAGATTTTAATGGCCTTACAATTTTCCTCAAAAGGAAATAATTTACATGAAAACTGTCCTATCACCGCCCACTCTATGGTTGGCTAAGCTTCCTATTATGAAGAGAACCTTCCACGGAAAATTGTACACGACTAATTAACGCAACATTTATGTAAATGGCCAGCAATCGGCTAATTCTTCTATAAAACAATCCATACTCGCGGCTATGCAGCTTCCATAAAATCTTCCAAGGAAACTTCCATCGTGAAACACAGTTTCAACTGCGCGCATTTAGTTATGAAGCCCCTGGAAACTTGAAGATCATTGCACATGCGTCACACATAGAGCTACAATTCAGTACCCGCGTTAGAAAACTACTAATCAATACGTCACATGTCGCGCATCTAACGGGATTCATTTGAACGCCCCTCATATATGATGTGTTACGTAACATAAATGAGGAACCTGGCATATTCTCTAATGAAAGCTGCTGGCAAGAACAAACCAAGAATACATTTTTTACGAGTGTCTTGAAAACATCTTAAATTGTGTGAGGCAAAGGAAATTAGTTATTGCATCGGAGTATCAGAAAGTAGGCTTTGCGTAATGAAACGTGTAATAGATTTTGATATAAGGGAAACGTTTCATGTATTCATAATTGGCTAGTATATGTGTGTCACTGAAGGAGATAAAATAAAAAAGCAAACAAAATGTATTTGGAAGAATATGATTTATATTCACTCACTTTAACTTTTTCATTCGCTAGTTTGGAAGAGTTTATTTGTGAATGGCTTTAAAATTATTATTAAATGTATTTCGTTACCCTTGCACAGTGTCATGGGGGTGGTAGATTAAATAATTAAAAATATTGAACTTAATAATAGTTGGTTAAATGCTTGTTTGCTGACAAAATGTTTTTGAAGCACAAACCTTGTTTGATTTCCATTTTCTGATTTGTAGCCTTCAGTACTGACAAGCTGTTGTCGATTATACTCATATCTCCACAATGAAACAAGAAGTTTTCTCTTTAATATGGCAGGTCCATCAAGAGATATAAATTTTTTTTTTTAATAATGAACCATGTCTGTTTATTTTCATTATGATTAGTGTATATGTTGAGCAATGAGTATAATGATCCACTAATGGCCGTAACCTATGCCATGTTACGCAGTCTTCTTTAGCATGCAGCTACTGCTGATTTGGTTAGTTCTTCACTTGAACATCACTTCTTACAAGTTACTGTGGACGTAACCTGTGACCTGTGACCTGGGAGCTCAGTGACACCGAATGTGGGGTAGTTATCGGTTACCACATCAGTAAGAAATCCGTCATTGCCATTTCCGCTCTTCTCAAGTTGCCCAAGTCAACCATTGTGGATGTTAATATGAAGAGGAAATGGGAAGGCGAACCACAACAACATCATGGCTGGGTAGCCCACGTACGTCAACCGACAGGGATGGTCGAGCACTGAAGAATGTGGTACAGGAACATCGCATGTCGCAGTATGGTATCACCAGCCGCGAATTCCTCAGTGCCACTGATTGTGCAGCTCGCACCATGTGTGTGCTTCTGTAGGTACGAAGACTGCGGTTGAAAGATTAGGCACCTGCCTGTAAAGAGCACCGCAATTGGAAAGTGAACCACCGGAGACGCGTTATTTGGAGTGATAAATCTCACNTTCTGTAGGTACGAAGACTGCGGTTCAAAGATCAGGCACCTGCCTGTAAATAGCACCGCAATTGGAAAGTGAACAACCGGAGACGCGTTATTTGGAGTGATAAGTCTCACTATACCATATGGCAGACCGATGGGATGGTTTGAGTGTGGTGAATGCTATATACCGGCCTGTATAGTGCCCAAGGTGGAATTCGGCAAGGTGGGGTGAGAGTGTTTGTATGTTTTCATAGAAGGGACTTGATCCTCTTGTCATAATATCGAGCAAGTTAAAAGCGGAAGNTGAATGCTATATACCGGCCTGTATAGTGCCCAAGGTGGAATTCGGCAAGGTGGGGTGAGAGTGTTTGTATGTTTTCATAGAAAGTACTTGATACTCTTGTCATACTATCGAGCAAGTTAAAAGCGGAAGGCTAGAAGTATATCTAGAGCAGCTTCTTGTATTCTACCGTAGAGGACTAGTTCGGAGATGGTAATAATATGTTCCAGCATGACAATGCTACGTAACACAAAGCTCAGTCTGTTGGAAAGCCGAGATCACCAACCTCACTCCCTTCGAATTCCTCAGAGATGAAATGTAACAGCGACTGCTTGCCAGACCCCAACGACACACATCACTTACTGCTCTTGCTACATCACTTCAGGAAGAGTGATCAGCCAGAGACATTCCTACACCTGTTTAACATTCTATTCGCAAGGTTGCAGATGTAATAAATGTCCACTCCCTATTAATGCCTGCCAATGGACAGTTTATCTGAGGGAAATTTATATGACAGTTTCGCTTTAGTGTCCGAAACTTCTGATAAGAGTGTTTATACTTTAGCCCAACTCATCGTACACGTAATATCACCGATGATTACCGCACAAAAAATTTACATTATTCTGTTAAATACGATGTTCAGTGATTAAAACTGATTAAATTATTCCTTATGCGATTTCTACCATACTTTCTGAAGTTAAGCTGTGCTTACGAGATCACTGTCCTACGTGTGTGCGTTTCTCTGTGTGGGATTCTGTATCACCTAAAAACTTTTAATTCGTAAAATTATATTCATAATTCTAGTGATATATTACTTTGCAAGGACATTCGACATTTATAATTTGCTTGTATTCTGGAAGCTCGTTTTCAAAACGGTAGTGTTTAACATGTTATATCGCAGGAACGCTACGCCGGAATTAAACAAATAATGTTCAGTCCACACTGTTAGTATCCAATATAGAGTATTGTGTTCATATTCATCCTCAATGTTCGCAGATGGTATTGCCTAAAAATTTGTCATATTTCCGAAACCGCACAATAAATTCCACAAAATGTGACATACAAGTAATACTATACGACAACCCACGTTAATCTTAAACTATGGTTGCGAAAATATTTCAGTAATATTTATCTACCAAACAGTTTCACAGATTTCAACCAATCTTCGTATCTTAGCTGTGCCTATTGTAAATATGTATAGTATCTTAATTAATGACCTCGTTTATCAGGCACTGTATATGGTAGCATGACTTGAAAAACCAAGCACTTATGTCTCAGCAAGTACTCAACACTTAAACTGCTGTGGTTGGCCACTCTATCGATAAATGATTTCAGCACACCAGACGCAATTTTAACAATACAGCATTATAACTATTTTAGATTGGTAATCTCTATCTACCGACCACATAAACTTATTGCAACCAAACTTCGTGTGGCGGTCATAAATTGCTCGCTATTAAAATAGGTTATTCGTATATTGTGTCCGACATTTGACATATAGCGCTGCCTGGAATATCATATTCCTCAAAT
Source organism: Clitarchus hookeri (assembly GCA_002778355.1). Taxonomy (NCBI): domain Eukaryota; kingdom Metazoa; phylum Arthropoda; class Insecta; order Phasmatodea; family Phasmatidae; genus Clitarchus; species Clitarchus hookeri. Next base: position 39,794 of record NQII01010085.1, read on the forward strand.
TACCAAAACTTAATTGGCAAATAAGAAACCAAAACTACTCTTAACAGCAGGAATTATGTTATTTAGAGTGAATGAGTTTCTTAGCTGAGAATTGTTGACTCGTTACACTTTGTATTACATATGATATCTATGGAGCTATAATATTTGAATCCANGGGGTGAATGAGTTTCTTAGCTGAGAACAGTTGACTCGTTACACTTTGTATTACATATGATATCTATGGAGCTATAATATTTGATTCCAACTTATCGTACTGGCTGTATATATTATGTTTGTTAAATTCAACAATTAGTGTGCCATGCCTAAAGATGTCACCTGACACTTTAACACAATCATGAACATAAGAATCATATCTCTATTAACTGTCAAACTATTTCCTACCCAGCTGTACGCAAACAGTGGAATGGAGGGCCAACTGACACTTCTACAATATAGCAACTTTTTTTAAATTGCAGTTGACATCACGTTGGTTTTATGTGATATACATTTTGCGACATTATTATGTGCCAACATAGCTTCTATGCAGACTAAAATCATAACAAGAAGGTTTCAGTCTTAAACCATTTTGAAAGATACTGCCAGGAAAACATTATTGCTATAAAAATATATTACATTACTGGAATTTTTCTACATATTACTATCAAGTTATCTTGAATATTCCTTCCAATTGAACGATATTTAACACACATTGCATTTTCCTGTTCATTTAAACAGACCTTATTTAAATTGAATGTCGCACACAATACGAGGAAAATGAAATATTTTACTAAACCGATTAATTTCATGTATTATTTNTACTAAACCGATTAATTTCAAGTATTATTTCATTATGAATTTTTTTAAACTATTGAGTTATATTGAATTTCTATGTAATGTACCTACAATATTCTTATTTTCAGTTAAACTTACATATGTATAATAATTATAATTGAGTGGGTTTTTTGAAACTTTTGCATTAATATTGGTTTACTAGAAATTACTGTTTATTTATATAGAAATACTAAT
>NQII01010086.1:8559-32018 GCA_002778355.1 Clitarchus hookeri
TACACTTCTCTAGGGACATGTGCTAAATCACGTGAATCGAAGATGAAGTGAAGGGGAGTGGAGAGATTTGGAGGGCTTCTACCGTCGAGGTCTTTACAGCAGATGAGGGCAAAATGAGGTGAGTACCGAGCAGCGCTGGGAATGGATCACCGAGAAAACCCACCGACCAGTGACATCCTCCGGCACGATTCCCGCATGCGAAAATCCGGAAGCGACCCCGCCGGGAATCGAACCCGGTCTGCCTAGGCGCGAGGGGAAGTGAAAATGGAGAGAAATAGCTGAGGCGAATAGAGGTTAAGGGCTCCACCTCGCTGGCGCATGAATTACCTTGCAGTGGTTTGGTAGAAAACGCGTGATTAAAATATTGTTGGGATATTTTTGTTAGCATGCCATAAAAAATATATATGGGCCCTGCTTAACGTCACGTTCAGGTGAGTTGCTGGTATGAAAGACTGCACGCCAGTTGAGCACATTGCGTATAGAGGCCATGAGCAGGTGGCGAGTAATAATTCCATTATATTTAGAACTAAATACAGTAAAAGAATAAGAAAATTATGTCTATGCTTATGGGAACTATGTCTACTGTCATCGGCTTGTTACATCTGCATAAGTGCTGAAGTCTGCAGTTTTCAGTGTTCCCTGATCCTCTTCTTTTCTATCCAAAAAGACTTTGCGCACTTCTGGAATTTCGCACTGTTTTTTCCGGACGCACACTTGTCTCGGTGGAGTATATGCTATTCACAGTAAACTGAGCACTATTGAAATACCTGCTTTAGACACACAGTAGAAAGTCGATTATCTGGACTAATAGGGACCACAGGTAATTCGGATAATACAAAATCCGGATAACGAAAATATGTTGAAAATAAAGATACCAAAATTTGTAAAAAATCATTACCACACAAGGCAAAATTTACTACACATGCATAGAAAATAGTAAGCTTATCCTAAACTGAAATTGTACGTAAAATAAATATTTAAATCAGTTAATAAGTAACCGCCTACCCTCCTGGACGTGTCTACTGTGAACAACACGTGAAAGGGTACATCACAAGAGCTGACACATGTGCTTATCTTTGCTCCAAGGGTAAGAGAAACACTGTGACGAAAGAGAGTGAGTGAATAAAGAGATTTGGGCGGCTCTTAACAGCGAGGTCTTGAGAGTTACGTGACGAAAGAGGCCTTCATGTTTTTTACTGTTCTCTTTATTTTTAAAACTTTTTCTGTTTTTAAACAGAGTCCGAATAACTGGTTGTCCGTATAACCAATGTTGGGATAATCAACTTTCTACGGTACTTGTATGCACATTTTGTATTCTTACACCATATGTAAAAGTAACATTGCCGTGGGCCTGATCACTTTATTCATACGTCAGTCAAGCGTTAACTGTGGAATTATTAGAAAATTATNAGTAACATTGCCGTGGGCCTGATCACTTTATTCATACGTCAGTCAAGCGTTAACTGTGGAATTATTAGAAAATTAAATATATTACAAATTTATTATTTCTTAAACTTATACTGTACACATTAAAAACAAACCGAGAGCAAAAAAGAAACTACTTCAGTATTGTAACATAGTAAAATTTGGCCATATGCAGATTTTAATTATTTACTTTTTTATGTATTTGCAAGACTGAATATGATTTTGAAGTTATTATTTTCATTGCCACATANGATTTTAATTATTTACTTTTTTATGTATTTGCAAGACTGAATATGATTTTGAAGTTATTATTTTCATTGCCACATAAATTATGTTAATTGGTATGTAATTTCATTGCTGTCGCCTCTTGGCGCGCAGAACGTCGTAATCTGACCTAAGTTCCAAGCTGGAGGTTGGCAAAGGGCATCCACTCCCGTGGCTCCCTGGCACCCGGAACGTTGCTGTCTGACCCAGGTGTCATAAAGAGTAGGACTCCTGTTGGGAGTTGGGCTCTCGTTTCCAAGCAAGAAACCCGGCGCGCAGAACGACGCGATCTGACCCAGGCACTTACTAGAAGGTCGGTAGTCCAAGAGAAAACTGCTCTAATGAGACCCAGGAAGGTAAGCTTCCTAAGCCGCACTTCGAGACAGCTATCAATAGGAGAGAAAAGGAGCAAGGCGTCAGCTCGTGGCTAACCCTAGAAGAGTTTTACTCGGAAAGGTAACGAACTGGAAAGAGAAAAGACAAGGTGTGGGAATACTGAGTGCTGGAGAGACAACTCGACAGAGACCAATTGATGCCTGTTTTATTGATTGCTCAATTAAAACACACATAAACCAGCCTGTACCCTGGCTGAGGCCTAATACAATATGTATTAGGCCATGTACAGTATGTGTATGTTGCTTAATTAAATTATTTTGTATAACAAGAACTTTCATTTCCCCACTCCAGATCCCTTTAACACGTCCGAAAACAGGTTTGACCTTGAACGTCAGTTGCAAGCAGGGACGTGCCTGTCTGCTCCTGGAAGTTGAAAGGCCAAGAANAAAACAGGTTTGACCTTGAACGTCAGTTGCAAGCAGGGACGTGCCTGTCTGCTCCTGGAAGTTGAAAGGCCAAGAAACAATTAAATTAATTTATTTTCCTGAAAGTTTGAATTTTTTTTTTCAATGCCAAGTCTAAAATAAAATGGAACATCTCAGTAACGAGAAAGACTAGTGCCACTGAGACCACACATGAAGTGTAGTCTTACAAATTGTTTGCATTCCCCGTCATATTTCGTCTGATTACATACAAGAAAACTAATTAAATTCCACATTTTTCTGGCCACGTCTATGCTGGATAATTATTTGCAGTGGCAAGTAGATATTTTTTCCTTGTGATATTTCTGATTATTTTGCATTTGAATTTTTGTTGTGCTATTGGTGAGTATTCTTCTGTCCCACGCACACGCACACACTCTCTCTCTCAGGTTCTTTACGTCTGTTGTACGGTGTCTCTTTAAAGAGGCCTAATTATCTCCATTCTTTCACATACATATGTAGTGGTGTCCAAAACACTGCAACACAGTATTCACACATGTATACCTAACAATTTTAATTCCACATTAAAAACCTGGGACTACTTCCCTTCTGTAGTAACCAACTCAACTGGGGACATGCCGGTCAGTGTGTTAAAACACATGCACGTAGGGGTAATGACATTTTCGAAGGTTGATTTCAAAAGTGCTTGGTTAAACATGAAGAGCTGATAGTGAATCAGTCNAAACAGGTTTGACCTTGAACGTCAGTTGCAAGCAGGGACGTGCCTGTCTGCTCCTGGAAGTTGAAAGGCCAAGAAGCAATTAAATTAATTAATTTTCCTGGAAGTTAGAATTTTTTTTTTCAATGCCAAGTCTAAAATAAAATGGAACATCTCAGTCACGAGAAAGACTAGTGCCACTGAGACCACACATGAAGTATAGTTTACAAATTGTTTGCATTCCCCGTCATATTTCATCTGATTACATACAAGAAAACTAATTAAATTCCACATTTTTCTGGCCACGTCTATGCTGGATAATTATTTGCAGTGGCAAGTAGATATTTTTTCCTTGTAATATTTCTGATTGTTTTGCATTTGAATTTTTGTTGTGCTATTGGTGAGTATTCTTCTGTCACACACACACACACACACTCTCTCTCTCTCTCTCTCTCAAGTTCTTTACGTCTGTTGTACGGTGTCTCTTTAAAGAGGCCTAATTATCTCCATTCTTACACGTACATATGTAGTGGTGTCCGAAACACAGCAACACAGTATTCACGCATGTATACCTAACAATTTTAATTCCACATTAAAACCTCGGACTACTTTCCTTCTGTAGTTACCAACTCAACTGGGGACATGCCGGTCAATGTGTTAAAACACATGCAGGTAGGGGTAATGACATTTTCGAAGGTTGATTTCAAAAGTGCTTGGTTAACCATGAAGAGCTGATAGTGAATCAGTCNGTAGGGGTAATGACATTTTCGAAGGTTGATTTCAAAAGTGCTTGGTTAACCATGAAGAGCTGATAGTGAATCAGTCACTGAGGAGGAAAGCTTCTTACACTAGTGTCCAGAGGACTTACTCTTTGTACGACACACCGGCTTGCGAGGGAAAGCAATAGTGACGTACCGCGCTTGGGCGAACTGCGTGATTGCCGCCTCCAAGCTGTAGTCCATCTTGTCCACCAGGTAGGATGCGATGAGGAAACCCGTGCGGTTGAACCCGTGGGTGCAGTGGACAGCTGCGTCAACATAACATTCATTCACTTTCACATACTTTGAGTCGGAATGCTCAAACGAACTAGGCACAAAATCTGAGTTGCATCCAACGACAAGCAAAGTTATTGTGACGTCAGGCTGACAAAATTCTATTTCTACTTTGCGCCATTTTGGGCTTGACAAGACGGGCAAACAATGCGAATATAAAGTTACAAACAAAATTTTGTGTATATTTTTCTACTGTAGTAAATAATAATCTAAACTGACACCAAAATCATGTTTCTATTTGCTCGTATTTATGTTTTTTTTTTTTTCATGTGAATTCAAGTACAGTAAAACCTCGTTGATCCGGATAATCCAGATGTTTTTAATTTAATGTTCACATATATAATATGTAATATGAAGTGGATTGATTCACCAGCTATAAATAGTTTTGACTTGACCTTGAATACCTACCCATCACTTCCCTTTCCTCAATCTCCTCAGTTTTCCTACTCTTTTCGAACAGNCACTTCCCTTTCCTCAATCTCCTCAGTTTTCCTACTCTTTTCGAACAGCACTTGTCATTTTGTTTATTGTGTGTGGTTCAACTGGATATTGTTTTTGTTTTTTATCAAAGTGTTTGGGAGTGTGTGGTAGTGCACGTACAAGTTTAAAATTGCATCGAAGCGAAAGAAGGTCGTGGTTTCAATGGATAAAAAGTTAGACGCTATTAATCGAATTGATAAAGGAGAAGCATTGAAAAAAAATAGCTGCTGAATTGGGAGTTGGAACTTCAACAGTATCCGACTGGAAGAAGCAAAGAAAAGAAATTGAAAATTTTTGTTGTAAAATGATATGTAAAAACAATTTGGAAGGCAGAGGAACGGCAAAAAAAGCAAAAAATTAATCAGCGAGAATGTGGTTTNGAAGCATTGAAAAAAAATAGCTGCTGAATTGGGAGTTGGAACTTCAACAGTATCCGACTGGAAGAAGCAAAGAAAATAAATTGAAAATTTTTGTTGTAAAATGATATGTAAAAACAATTTGGAAGGCAGAGGAATGGCAAAAAAAACAAAAAATGAATCAGCGAGAATGTGGTTTGCCTATATNAGCGAGAATGTGGTTTCTGGACCAATCTCGGCCCAAAAAGCTTCGAGCTTAAACAAAATGTTACCGAATCATGACCTAGAATTCACTGCTAGCCAGGGGTGGCTAGAGTGTTTTAAAAACCGACACAGTATTCGCCAACTTACTCTGACTGGAGAGAGCTTGTCTAGTGATGTTGTTGCTGAACAATTTAAAAAGGACTTCGAACAATTTGTTTTATCTGAAGAATTGACACCCGATCAAGTTTATAATGCTGACGAAACTGGGCTTTTTTACCGGATGCTTCCGAACAAAACGTTAACATCAAAGCTTGAAGATTCGGCTAAGGGCTACAAGAAAAGCAAACATAGGCTAACTGCTATGGCTTGTAGCAATGTATCAAGGAAACATAAGTTTCCTCTTGTCATTGTAGGAAAATCCCAGAGCGCTAAAAAATGTGAACCACAATACGTTGCCAGTGGTTTACCGACCACAAAAAAGTGTGTGGATGGACAGTTTTTTGTTTAAGAATTGGTTTTTTGATAACTTTGTTCCTGAAGTTCGAAAATTCCTGAAAGAAAAAAGTTTATCAGAAAAAGTTTATTTTACTGATCGACAATGCTCCGTCTCATCCGGGAGAACAAGAACTCGTGAGTGGAGGAATTAAAGTGAAATTTCTTCCACCAAACGTAACCCCACTGCTGCAGCCTGTGGACCAGGGAGTCCTTAAAAACATCAAAAGAGTTTACCGAAAAGAACTGCTTAGTAAAATAATTGAAGAGGAAGGAGAAAAAAAGTGTTATTGGTTTGTTGAAATCAATCAATATCAAAGACGTTATTTACATGGTTACTGACGCTTGAGATTGCATCACAAAAAACTGTGGCCAGCTATTTGTGCTACAAACGAAATGGCAAACAATGATGTGGTGCAAGTGGCTGCAGACGACCTTCTGCAAATGTTAAGGAAAATAAGTGGTTGCTCAGATGTTGATATGGAAGACGTCAGTGAGTGGCTGAAAGACAACAATGACGGTGGCTACGGCACTATGGCGGAGGAAGAAATTGTAGCGGCATGCACATCTACAGCAGACAGTGAGGAAGAAGATGACGTGGACGAGGAGGGAGCGATCACACCGCAACGGCGGACGACACATGCAGATGCTGCGGACCAGCTGACAAACATCATGGCGTACTTGGAGCGTCAGCCCGACACCACTCCAGCTGAACTACTACTGATGAAGCGTTTGCATGACCATGCTTTATCCAAATGCTACACACGTTTGAAACAGAAGACAGTGGACCAATTCTTTGCTAAGAAATGATGTACAAAGTTATTTTTATATTTTTTTAATGTCTTTTAAACAATTCTATGAAATTTTGTTACAAAACATAGTTTTTTATCGTAATATACAGTAAGTCTGCTTATTAAAAGATTTGTTTTGGTTATTACCCGGATTATCCAGATTTTCGATTTTCCGGAATGCCTTTGGTCCCAGTTGGTCCGGATAAATGAGGTTTTACCGTATTGTCAAGAGCAAAGAATCATTTCTTTACTGGGGGATTTAAATTATAAATATTTCACATATGGATGACTTGCCATTTTAGGATTTTTCAATAGCCAATACTTTGTAGGGCAGACATTGTCAGGGTGTTCCGCACATTAATTACGTACCTATGATTTCGAGGGGTTGCTGAGAAATGAAATTGCTGCATATTTTCACAAAGGTTTTCGTCTGGTCCTCCGAGGGTGTCTCGTCGTGGCCTCTGCACTGCAGTTTCAGGTACCGGCAGTTTTGCGACTCAATGTCCTGCTTGTTGTAGAAGCGCGTCGTGTTCGTCAGGTCGATCCACAGCCCGATGGTGACCTGCGCAGGAGCAACACAGGACATTACCACAGGCCGTTCGTGGCTGACGGAGAACTATTGAAATCCACCTTTGAAAAATGTCATCACCCCCTTCCTATGTGCATTTAAACACACACACTGGCTGGCACGAACCTAGCGAAGTTGGTGACGATGGTGGGAAAGTAGTTACATCTTAACACTGAATTAAAAGTGTTAGGTGTCAGTTTTTCGCCACTCAAAAATAAAAAAAATTTAATTAAGTTGACATTTAAAAAAAAATTTATTAAAAAAAATGGGAAAGGTAAGATATATGTTGTTGTTTTTTTTTTTTTCTTTACCACCACAGAAATGATGCCGAAGCCTCAGAGACCAAATGTCTCAATTCCCTAGTCGTGTGACAGAATGTGCGAGAGTGGAAACGGATAGTGAGATTGTGAACGCACTTTCAAGTTGGGGACACAGCCTTAAACGCACGGTATACAGGAAAAGCACACGTCTACACACCTTGTAGCTGCGCATGGACGAGAACACCATGCTGGGGTAGAAGCGACTCTCTGCGGGGNAAGCACACGTCTACACACCTTGTAGCTGCGCATGGACGAGAACACCATGCTGGGGTAGAAGCGACTCTCTGCGGGGACCTGGTCGTCAAACTGGGAGCTCAGCGGCGTCTTGAAGGCGAGGAATTTGTTGGCCACAAGGTTTGCTGCCTTCCTCGGGCAGTGCATCCATCGCTGGGGTAGCGGATTGGCCCCCTTCCTGTCTTGGAAACTCATCGCGCTGCCACAACCAAGAAACACCCACATCCATTAACTCACAGGAAAATGCACGAGGACCCTCACATGATAGGTTTTTGGTTAAATACACACTTTTAAAATCGACTTTCGAAAAAAAAAAGTTATCAATCTAAGATTGCTTTCTATTTAGTAACACAAAAATATTTCTCTACAATAATGTTGATGGCATGAGAAGCAAAACTCCTTACTAAAAATATAGGCCTAGGCCTAATACTTAAAAAAACGATAGAGAAAAAATTGCAAAACCAGCAACATATTTTAGTTTCAAAAATATTTTTGATGCACATGTAAATGCATGATCCACCATGTTCCATATCTGTCCTACAATGCCAAACTGCCGAGAACAAATGTAAAGCAAAATGCTCACATTTGAGACCTGCTTCGTGAATGTATGATCATTATAGGTCAGAACGTTGGCTGGAGTGTGCAGTCGACGGTGGGTAAATTGGCATTGAGTGTGCTGGTAGTAATTATCGTCTCATTACTATNGTTGGCTGGAGTGTGCAGTCGACGGTGGGTAAATTGGCATTGAGTGTGCTGGTAGTAATTATCGTCTCATTACTACCACGTACTGGTTACAATTTACAAATGGAGGATGCAGGTTCAAGCGTTCCAAGGGAGGCAGTGTAAGGGAGGGCTGTCCAAAACACTCGCCACTGCAGGAAGGGAAACTAATTGACACTGCTGGCACTATACATACCAAACTGATAACATCACCCTCTACTATCGTGCCGTTAAATANGTTGGCTGGAGTGTGCAGTCGACGGTGGGTAAATTGGCATTGAGTGTGCTGGTAGTAATTATCGTCTCATTACTATCACGTACTGGTTACAATTTACAAATGGAGGATGCAGGTTCAAGCGTTCCAAGGGAGGCAGTGTAAGGGAGGGCTGTCCAAAACACTCGCCACTGCAGGAAGGGGAAACTAATTGACACTGCTGGCACTATACATACCAAACTGATAACATCACCCTCTACTATCGTGCCGTTAAATANGGGAAACTAATTGACACTGCTGGCACTATACATACCAAACTGATAACATCACCCTCTACTATCGTGCCGTTAAATATCACAGATGCAACTTATGTTTATTCGACAGGTAATACACACATGCTGAGTATCTCTCACCCAACCACACTTGGCCACTGTCGCTACTGAACTTCGTGCAGTGGCAATGGACTCTCGTAACTCACCGGACAAATTTTTTTACTTAAATGGGTTCTGCACAGCTTACCTTTTTAATATTGAGGAAGGCGTAATGGTAAAATAAGTGGAACGTACTAAATAAAATATGAGGAGTTCGGCAGATTTGTTTACGTCGGACACCATGATGTTTGGCTGTGGATGTGTAGACGTTACAGTATGTTAGTTGCAGTTTAGATGCGAGAGATTGCGGTTCGTGACGAGTGGTGTGTGTTTTTGTGCCTGCGAGTTGTGACGTCTGAGGCGAAGGCTTGTGATTTAAGAACGGAGGGTGCAAGTACGAGTGCTTCTGTGCGTGACAGTCGTCTATGTGGCGGGTGTTACGTGGATGTTTTAGAAGATCATGGTGTTTTATCGAGGCAAGTAATGTGCAATTCATGCACGACGGTAGTTGAATTGGCTGAGGACAGTGTAATTATACTCGCTGCCTACCTAGGTAAGTTAATTCATATAGTTCCGATATGTTTTACTGTTACTTTAAAACCCTAAAATCCTAGATTAGAATAAAATCGTAAAAAACCCTGCAATCCTAGGTTAGATTAAAAATGTAAAATAGTGATTCACTCATCATGGGGTTAGGTTAAGTTAGGTTAGGTAGGCTATTACGAAAGTGGGTGGATGAATGTTAAATTGAAGGGTTTTTGTATTTTTTGTGGGTGTATTTTAAAATGATTTTACCCCACAATTTCTCTGATCTTCATAGCCCACCCCACAATCGTATTTGTGGTTTGTATAGGTAATACGTTATTGCCCCTAGTATATTCGTGATCTGTGTAATTAGTAGAGTGGAAATAAACCACTTTTTGCGATTTTTTCTTTTATTTTCAGAAAAGCCCCTATTCTATACAATTACCGCCATTTGAATAAAGATAAACACCTGTGAAAAATGCATATGCATTAAATGTACTGCGAAGTACAAACAGAAAGTCAACCGTAAGTAAGACGGTAATGTTTAATTTCACGGCTTCAAAATGCATACAAGACATTTTTCATTATATTTAATTGCAGAGTTTGAAGGTTATGAGCCCAGTACAAGGTGTAAACTGTCAAAAAAGTTTGTTTTAAAGACGTGCAGAGTTGGACTGAAGTGGTGTCACGGCAGCAGTATCCGTTCACACCGCGTAAAACATTTGATGGCGCACGTTTCTCAAACTGGAAATTCAGAATGCATTTACTTCTTGAGAAGCATGGCATTTTGTATGTCTTGACTAACAATCCACTTCACGAGACGCACAGTCTAAGAGTGCTGGGCTCATAACCTCTTAAACGTGCAGCAAAATACGAACAGGAAGTAGTGTCTGTGTTTTAAAGCTGTGCAACTAAACATTACAGTCGACTTGAGTAAAGCGAGTTTTTTTTTCCAGCCACGTGGTGGATTGTATTTTCGTATGTTCGTTTGTGCATGCAATTTCTGTGGAATCTGTAGGTACAGATGATAAAAGTAATTAACCCTCAATAAAATTATTTCACGCAAAACTTGGCACTCTGCTTTTCCAAAGCACGAGTGAAGCAAGAGTGGGGAGATCATTGATTTACCAGCTTTGTATGTATTTCCCGGCTTCACTATTACCGGGTAAAAATGTAAAAGCAGGTAAATTGATGCTGGCCCTTCACGCTTCTTTGCTTGCACTTCAGAAAGCNTATTACCGGGTAAAAATGTAAAAGCAGGTAAATTGATGCTGGCCCTTCACGCTTCTTTGCTTGCACTTCAGAAAGCAAAGTAGCACCGATTTGGATGAATTCACTTTTCTAGAGGTGGACATATTTAATATTTTCATGCTCTTTAGCATTAGTCATGATAATGTTTTTGTACGTTTTTTTGGTGTGGTTTTTAACCTCACAATTTCTCTCATGTTAATAATCCTTCTATAACATTTCCCAGTAACCGGCTATGAGATCGTTTCAGCATGATAAGTACTGTCTAAGACATACTATATTTCAAAGAATTATCTTCCCCTTTTTAGAAACACCACGGCTCTGCAGAAGTACCCTGCTCACATTGAGATTTTTTAAAATAAACATTACCATTCTTTACATACTTAAACAATGAAGGCAAATACTTCCAATCAACTGTCGACTCAAACTCGGNTATTACCGGGTAAAAATGTAAAAGCAGGTAAATTGATGCTGGCCCTTCACGCTTCTTTGCTTGCACTTCAGAAAGAAAAGTAGCACCGATTTGGATGAATTCACTTTTCTAGAGGTGGACATATTTAATATTTTCATGCTCTTTAGCATTAGTCATGATAATGTTTTTGTACGTTTTTTTGGTGTGGTTTTTAACCTCACAATTTCTCTCATGTTAATAATCCTTCTATAACATTTCTCAGTAACCGGCTATGAGATCGTTTCAGCATGATAAGTACTGTCTAAGACATACTATATTTCAAAGAATTATTTTCCCCTTTTTAGAAACACCACGGCTCTGCAGAAGTACCCTGCTCACATTGAGATTTTTTTAAATAAACATTACCATTCTTTACATACTTAAACAATGAAGGCAAATACTTCCAATCAACTGTCGACTCAAACTCGGNAAATAAACATTACCATTCTTTACATACTTAAACAATGAAGGCAAATACTTCCAATCAACTGTCGACTCAAACTCGGGAAGGTTAATGTTTTAAGCAAATATAAATATACTAACAGCAACATCTGCTAAATGCTTAAACAATTTTATGCAGTCTCAAATGCAAGAAATACAGGTAATGCAAAAGAAAAGCATCACTACATACATAAAATACCACAATAACACTCCCAATAACACAAGACTGGCGGATTATTTACAACAGGGCCTAGGTTAAGGGATCACTTATGTAGGGTACGGCCATATTTTTAAAAATTGTTTTTAATATTTGGAACAAAAAACGTAACCAATATTACTAGCATTATAGGTCTCACCTAAACTATAATTCCACTTCATTAACGAGAAAATATTCCCGAGAATAAAGAGAAACCAACAAATATATAACCCACATTAAACGTAATGACACTACTTCGCAACACTTATATCAACAATGTACCAAAACAGGCTTCGTTCCGAAATACCCTTCAGAAAATATCATCGATTTTATTTCTTTCAGTTCTAGTCCTACTGGAATTTCACAATTAGTCCATTTATACCTAATCATTTGTGACTAGGAGGTTCGGTAAGTATCATGAATAAAAACAAATAAATATCTTCATTGTTTATTTAGTTTTAAAAAACTATTTTTTTTTCTAACCGACTCTAAAACTAAGTGTTATGTGTGCCTTTGGTAGGGACGGAAGTTTATTGCGTCTCAGGGCTTAGCCCAATACGCCTACAAGGAAAGGAGATCATGCATGGAGACATGCATTATGGCAGAGAGGGATTGGGCTGCCATGGCCAGATTTTGGCAATTAAAACCTCCCTAACTGTACTTATAGCTAAACTACTAAACTAACAGAAACGGAAAAGCCAGCTCAGGCACCGTAAAAACACTTACAACAAAATAGCAACGTTAAATATAAAAATGAAAAAAATAAATAATAAAAACGAAAATATAAAAACGTTTATAATGTGTTAACTTAATTAAAATGAGCAAATGTTTTCTTGCTTTATTCTAATATTTTGCAAAGTATGAAATTATGCATTGTATGGTTCGACTGAACTCACTACGCAGGTTAATTCTACACTGGTTCGGAAGCACAAGATTCTTTTAGTTTGCCAACTAAAGTTTTTCGCCGCCAAGTAGCACTGTAATCGCTTTTAAACTGGGTGTTCAGCTTTGTATATACGTGAAAGGGATAATTGCAATTTCTATAAAATAAACGCGTTTGTGTAAAATCTTCCGACTTGTATTGAGTTATACCCGAGGTAAACAAAAAACCTAGTTCTTCCCACTAGAGTGGAAGTGTAAAGAAATACATTAACACGTGTTAAAAATATTATGTAGTAAATTGGATACAGCAAAATATATGCTTACACAAATACTTAATTTGAAAAACAAAACTGAATCAACTAATTTATTAGTAAAATAGTTTTTAAAAAAATCACGTTTAGGGATTTCCTGCGCTCTATCCTTAAGCGAAAGGAGAAAAGTACAGGTTCTTTCGATATCAGCTGTTTTTTTTTTCGCACATAAATTCGTAACGTTTTCCACTAGAATTAACCTTGCTTATGAACATACGTCAAACGTGGTAGTATTTTGAATGTTTGCTTTTCTAAAAAATATTGTAGAGCATGAATAATAGTAACAGGACAAAGCTAATATTTCAAATTTTAACTGGGGCCAATTCGAGTAAAAAAATTTTCGAGCCCAAAACACTAACTTTTACACAAAGACATGAAGCATTACTTCACTCACCGCCAGAACAAAAGCGTGCCTTGCAGCGGAAATTTTCCCCATGCCAAATTCTCCCATTAGAAATATAGTTTTGTTCTCAACTCGAATAGAATTAACTTTAGCACAGATGAGAAAATGCGATTTTGAATATAATTATGAACGAAGAATTACTATTCAAACTAACATTCTATTATTGTGTCCAGCTCTCAGAAGTTGCGAGCTCAAATGGGGATCGTCACGTTGGAACTCGCGGATGGCTACCCTAAACGATTACATAGTCAGCATAGCATATAGGAAGGCACCCCATGACAATTGTGGCTAGCTTTCTATATTACATTTTACTCCAGCTACTACTGGGGAAATTAACACTTTCAGACACGAATTAAGAAAGACTTCACCAAAATTTTCAAAGTTGGCACATTTGTTTCTTATGCAAAGATGACCTTATAGAATTTTTATTTATTTTTTGTTTACTTAGTTTACCATTTACAGTATGCTCACTATCGTGGACAAATTACTCTTTGCCGTTATGTAGTTTTTCCCTGTTTGACAACTGTCTCTCCAAGGTGTAGAGGGAAATGCTTTAGGTCCATTACATTCTTGGCCGGAAGTTTCAGCTGCCGTGCATGTTCTCAATATTCCTGCCAGGAATTAACCACTGCCAAATCCATAATGTGGAACATAAAACATAGAATCCACTTCTTGGATCTGACATAAATCCGGTACTTCGCCATGCGAAAGTCAAGCTTGTCTACCCCACCCATTGATCCATTGTAATTCTTCACAATTTCAGGTCGACGAACTTGCACATGTGATTTTCTATTCTCATCCCATCGTTTTACTGTGTCAGCATTCCCAATACCAATAAAATTTGATGCCATTGTGACCGGTTTATTGTCAAGCCATTTTATGCACACGAAATCTTCAGTTTCGCTACAAACTTCTTCACAATATCCTCTTTCCTTTTTATTGAAGTCAGAATATTTGAGAAGTGGTGGGTTAGCAAACCTGTTTATTATTACTGTACCAGCAGCCCGGAAATTTTTGTCTTTCAATGTTACGTGGACCACTCCTTCGTGGTCTGGCATTGCCACTGTCATCATGTCATCGGCCCTCAGTCTCTGCACCAGTACGGCCCGCACAACACACACACTGTGAATCCTGATGCATGACCACATCGTTAACTTAGGAATGGGTCATGGCCCGATACCGAGTGATCCAACCGGTTGCATGTGGTGTCCCTGGAGAGATCTGTGTAGTTAGAATAGGAATCAAGTGTTAGAATGTGTAGTAAATAGCATTAGAATTTATCGCCTATAGTTAAATGTTCGTAAAATTAGTCCTTAGGGTATTGCGAAGTAATCGCAGAATAAATGCACGCCACAAGCATATTTAATGAGTTGTAGAGTAGCAAGGCTAGGGTATTTGAAGTTTTCTACACAATTTTCCGAGTGCAATTGTGTATGTAATCAAGCCAAATAGTGACGTGGGAAATAATGAGTCTTTGTTTCAACCTGACCGATCCGGTTGTAGAGTGCCTCAAAACTTAACAGACCTAAATTTCCCACGTGATCTGCAAGGCACCACATAATCATGTTTTGTATTTGAATTAGTGCTTAATTTGGAACTCTTAACTCTCTACAGGATTAAGCAAACTCGCTCAGAATGTTTCAGTGTTTTACATGTATATGTTTCAATTTCTATGTTAAAGACATCAGTAAATTAAATAACCTCGCGGAGTGGAGCGAGTTCTCGGCAAGGATGCCGCCCGCGCCATCTCCGGCAGTTTGATTCCACAGGTCCTAGGTGCTGCACATGCGTCGCGTTGCGGGGAACTTTCATAGATTGTTCTGAACACCTAACTACAATAGGTTTACGTTATTTACTGGAACTTTTATTTAGTTTACCAACGGTCCTCCCCATGTTCACAGCCGACCTCCATCACCTCAATTTACCTACCCCGGAGGTTTAATTACTATTGTAAGTTTTTGCACCATTTTTGGCATTTTTGTACAATAACGGCTACTGGTAGGACTTATGAGTCAGGCCATGTTCAATTTGAATTGTATTCATGTAACTGTGTACTGTGTTTGTCAGTGGATACAGCCACGTGGTCGTTCGGCCAACGATCCTGAGAACAATAACTTCGTGGTTACTCAGTGAGCTGGTGCCCATTCTGTTCGAAATAGAAATTTTGTGTAATATTCTGATTTTTCTTAACATAGTCGCTGGACGACGTCTTCATGACTGTCCCCGACCGCTCAGGTAACGTTAAATGGCTTGCCCAACTAGGTGTGTAGAAAATGAAGCGTAACAAACACGTGTGTGAAAATCTGGAGAAGTAAGGACAGTCGGACTTAATATTCTCGAATTGTGCGGCTTGGCCAGTAAGAACGTGGTCCACGTCGCCATTTTATGGTGTAGTTCAAGCCCGAGCGAGACAATAGACTCTGACATCACAGCCGACCAGTCATCAAGCACGCACAACCTCGGGCAACTGCGCCATGGTAAACAACCAGACTTGGCGATATGCTCCAAGTGCACAAGGAGCCCGTGAACAGTAAACCTTCCGCTAAGATAGTCCGCGATTACAACTAAGGACCGGGCTACCGCATCGCGTCGACCACTTGTTCCATGTGGGACCGCGTCGAGTGATATACAAAAGACTGTTGAGAAATGGAGGACAGTCCAACTGTACCATCCACCTGTCACAAGTGTGGTCAGTGCGGAAAACTCCGAACACTCGATACCTTCGACAAATATAACATACTCACAGGTATATGAAGGTGTCCGCCGACCGAATACGATGCATACTTCCTAGCTCCACTCGCTTCCACTATGGTCGCCTACAGCTGCGCGCGATACACGTGTGCGGGGGTTGGCACACACTCCGTGCGCTGTACTACATTCCATCGCATAATAGTTACGAGTTGCTTACATCACGCAGAATGGATTACCATGCAGCACCATCAGTTCCAGTGCTTGCAATGCACGGAATCGTGGACAATATGCCAGTGAGAACTCCTTGAGCTTGAGCTTCAGCCAGCAATCTGTGAGTACCCAAACAACAATCAGGGTTAAATGTATCGGGCAGAATATTGCGTGAACCCTGAAAAGATGTGCATAAACAGCAAAGAGTGTAACGCGAGTTTCCACCCCACATGCGTGTCCATGGGGGAGTGGCAGGTGGTCCTCGAGGGAACGTTTAAGTGTAAACAATATCAGCCAAAGTACGCAGCCCTATACAGGTCCATACCGCGACCCATGCGAATAAAATGGGGAAATTGACGTGTTCACCCAACCTGTGCTGAGTTACATAACCAACAAACCCAGCGAATGGAACTCATGCCATATATGCCTGCATGGCAGGGAATGATAGGAGCTGGCGGGACACAGTTCGAAACACTGGGACATCAGCTCCCAAGTACAGAACAAGTTTAACCGCGTGGAATTACGTGACCCCCACCAGATTTCAGACACTCCCAAATTTTTCCAGCTAGACAGCTGAGGACACACGCGCATTACTCAAAGAATGCACTACCCGATTACAATGGTACGGGGTGAGTGAGGAAGAGTGGGCGAGTGTCGTTGGGAACCATCTACTCGGGGAAGCGAAATCATGGTAGGGGGTCCACCACAGAAAAACGACATGTCCTGGGGACAATTGGTACGCAAATTTACAGCCATATACGCGAACATGTATACCACGTTAAAACAACATGTCGCCCTATTTACTGAGGAACAATGCACCACCGAAGACCTGGACATATTCGTAAGCCGAAAGCTAAGTCTAGCCGACAGACATTATCCACATCTCCCAGAGGAAGATGTGCTCGAAACGATCGTGGAAACGGTGAGACACGAATATCGACTGGTCTTATGGCCCATGGTGTTCAACAGAACACAACACTTCCTAAGAACAACCGTGAGTGTAGCACGAGACACGGAGAAGTGCACGGTGGCAAATTTTAATGTGCTCAGTAAATGCTGGTGGACAGAAGTGCGGAGTAATACTGTGGATACCCGGATGTCCGAAGGGAAGAGTGGCATAAGGGACAATCCCAAAATCCAGGACGTCAATAGTGGGAATGGCCCACCAAACCTACCTCGCTGCTGCATATGTAAGGACGAACAATTCCACTATCACAAAATGTGACCGAACTGGGCATGTGAATCGCAGGGGAACATCAAAGTGGAGTAGGGCAAATTGGGTCTGCCCTCTCTGCCATTGTCGTGACTGGAACTCCCGAAACTATGAATAACAAACAGCTCCACCATTACCTAGGCCATGTTAGTTCCGCCAGTTATCAGCTGATCAGAATACCCATAAGCTTTGATGAGTGGAATATCGTCACCTTAATCGATACGCCTACGTCACATAACTACATGTGGCCGGAGTTAATATGCCAACAGCTGATCACCAGGGTCAAACAAATCGTACAATTGGCCACATTGAATGGGACCAGCAAATGCTTGGGTGAAGTCTAAGTGGAAATACATATTCGTGACAGTTCTATGGACATAATCGCCATTGAAATTGCCATGGACCGCAATTTCTTCGGTTTTACCGAACAGCGAACGGTGTACAGCCTAGGGCATCGCGGAGAAAACAGTAAACAATCTGTCCAACTAGACGTGTTCGACCACACCACTCCCATGAAACATAGGGAGGCGATCCAGCGAGTCCTGACTGAACGACAGGATGCATTTGCAGTGGAAGACACCTTAACAGAACGAGCATGGCAGAACACACAATACCACTCACTAAAGTTGAACCCCTCTGGTCCGCCCCTCGTGATTATACTCTTTATCACCTGAGGATCATTTATCAACAATTCGAGGAAATGATTAGGGATGGGGTAATAGAACCCTCGGAAGGCAATTACAACTCAGTTATCACTCTGGCTTCCAAGAAAGACGGGAGCTGGAGGTTTTGCGTGGACTTCGGCCCGCTCAACCAAGTGACCGAAAGTGCATCCCCACCCTTAATCAGTGTGAACTCTGCACTAAACAATTTAGAGGACGCCAAAATTTTATCTTTCCTTAACCTGAGAAGCGGCTATTAGCAAGTACCAGTACGACCCGAAGACCATCACAAGATCGCATTCATGGCCCCCGAAGGCCGCCGTTTTCAATTTTGCGGCATGCCCTTTGAGCTGAAATGCGCCCCCTCCACCTTCCAGAGCATGGTGGTCCGCATCTTGTATGGGCTGATGTCTTCAATACCTGGGCCACATGGTCGATGCCGAGGTTATCCAGCCCAACTACAAACAATTGAGGCTAATTCAGGACTATCCCGCACCTAACACGCACAAATGCCTGCGAAAATTTTTCGTGCCTTTAAACTGGTTAAGGTGCTACATACAAGACTTCGCCACGATAACAGAACCCACTAACCACCCTGTTGTCAACACAACGACGTTTCCAATGGAACGTCTAAGGTCGGTGGTTGTTTGACATTCTCTATCCTCTGTGCTGTGCTTGTACCGTGCACTGCCATTTACTCTACAATTAGCTGTGTGCATGTCACAAAAACAAACGTTTACGTCACACTTGCAGTGTGTTTATCTTTGTTATATTGTCAAGTTATTTGCTTTTCCCACACGTAAAGTATTTTGTGAGAACTGTTTGAATGTAACTGCAGAAATGTGTTTGCAATTGCATCTGCACTTTGTACATTCTGGAAGCATATGCACAGTTTAGTGATAACCAGAAGCGATAACGTTGTTGATTATTCGTTCCACGACATTCTGTCATGCCTTGTGGAAGTGTTTTCGCTGGAACCCGAACATTAGCGAGGTAAACTATCTATATTTTCAGTCAGATTTTCATGTGGAGCAGATGGCAGGTGTTGGTTTTGAAGTTTATGTACAAGACTAGCTGTGTCCGCAGCTCCGCTCGTGTGAACTGCATACAGAATTATTGTTTAGGTTTATTTTTTAATAAATTATCGAAATAAAAATTTGCAGCGGACTCGCAATAAATACACATACATGCTCGAACGTGATTCGTTTGTTACTAATGACGCGAGCCGATTGAGTGCCGACCGAGCGCACACGACTCGTGTTACACCCCCCAACCCCCCCATTTCACAGCTTCCACTAACCACCGCCATGGCTCTCCACGTCCTCGTACGGTCAACCGAATCGCGAAAAATAACTTTTTCACAAAACTTTTGATATCTCTTAAAGTATAGGCAGGAATTGGTTTAGACAGTGTATTGCAAGAGAGCGAGCTGGCGGCAAACTTTTTTCCGACCTGATTCACTATTATCGACACTGCTTATTCCATATGTTACTTTATGTAACAAAACATATACTAAAACCTAGCCTGAGAACATATCTGTGAATTAAAAAAAAAACCACTTAAATCGGATAAGTGTTTCTCGAGTGCTAAGTGCACTAACAGACAGACAGGCTGAGAGACGTTGAGTTTTATAATATGTATAGATGGGCAGCGTTGCATACTTCATACATTACATGCTTTTTCTAGGAACCGCAGGTGGCTTCATACTAGATTGTGCGGTCCTATAAGACGTGATATATAGTATGATAATGATAGCTGCCTATCTCACCTTACTGCTGGAAAAGCTATAGTAGTGGCAATGTCTGGTCATTTATTTATTCTCTATGCACTGATAAAAGCCCAAAGTATTGAAAGTATTCGAGGTCAAACTTATTAATGTCACTCCTTAATGGATAATGCCTAGTTGTGCAGGATATCTGGAAGATATTATTTACAAGGCTGTCGTAATCAGATTCTTGCTTGACATGATTATTCGTTTAGACAGTTATACACAATTAGTAAAGAAATGCAAACTATTTATTTCATTTTTTAGTAATTAACAATTATTAAATTTGTACTGTATTCTCATTAATTTGGTAGTTTGAAGATATGAGGTTTACTGGAATATACTGATATCGGCATCACACATGCAGGGTGCCCCAAACACTAGTTTTCTCAGATGGGCGAGAAAACACTTAAAACCTGGGCACCATGCTGTTATTATATATATAGTGAATAGAGACTCTTGTCTAGGGTGTAACATCGCCATGTGACTGGAGTGTGTGATACTGGATAAACCGGAGAAAATACCTACATCTTGTTGTTGGCCACGAGGTATGCCAAGAACACACTAGTGATGATAACTGGATGTCGAGGCCTCTTGTACGCCTATATGACTCAACATAAGACCTAGCACTTGAGAAATGAGACTCACCCCATGGTTAACGAATCCAATTCCATCCGATATTTATTATGGCAAGTAACACCACGAAACCATACTCTATTGTTCACCAGACACACCCGTACAATTAAACTGCAAGCCTGCAAGTTAGTACTTAGTTTATCGCATACTATGCGTTTTGAGAGCTTAAGAAAACTCCCGACGCATGAAGAGAGTAACAAAGTCTACAAGCTCATTGTAAATTCTCTGCTACTGGTATGTATTGCCACTCTGGTGGGCGCCCCTGCAGTTTCACTCTCACTGAATTAGTATTGAAGGTCGTGTTGGTAACATGTGTCAGTAGAGGACACCGGAAAGGTCAGATTGGCAGGGATGCCAACTGGCAGAAATTTGAAAGGGGTGAGTACAAGTTGGACAAGTCGAACAAGTGCCCCAACTCACTCCTCTGGAAGGTTTACTTGCTGGCTTGGTGTAATGGTTTCAAGTACACTGAGAGGTAGTTCAGGGTAAAATTACACAAAATACACTATACTTATTATACTTAACAGAGGTCACAAAGAGCTCCGGTTATCTGGATGTGTAATGAGATGGCATCTACAGATATAGTAGTTTTGTGCTGTTTTAGGCTTCTCTGACATGAACCATAAATGGGGCCGCGGTTTATGTAGCGGCTAGAGCGCTCGCCTTACACGAAAGTGAACCGGGTTCTATTCCCGGCAGGATCACTCCCAGATTTTCGCATGTAGGAATCGTGCCAAACGATGCCTCTGGTCGGTTGCTTTTCTCGGGAATCTCCAGTTTCCCCCGCCCTTACATTCCGGCGCAGCTCCATATACATTTCACGTCACCCACATCGGCTCTCAAGACCGCGTTTTTATGTGGCGCCCAAACCTCTCCACTTTATTTCTGCTAGTGGTAGTGAACCATAAGTGGTAAAGTACAGTCAAGGTACATGACCATGTGATGAGTTATCTCTATCAGTATATTTATAACTCACTGTTTATATGTTGTGCCAATAATCTGGGCTGTCTAGCAGATGAAAGAGCAACTTCTCAATGTCGAACTTTGCACTTGTTTGGATCCTTAGCATGAATCTGTGGACACAACATGCACGAAGAGCTTCTCATTGCGCATGAAGGCTATTCTGCCCTGTTATGCTAAAGCTGCTAGTGCCATGAGTCAGCATTATGTACATGAAGCATGAACTGTATTTCTACCTCGGTGGTCTTAAAGTACACAACCATTGTTGCACAAATATAAAAACCACAAAATCGAATTATACAAAGCCTTGTAAAATTTACTTATAGACTGGGGCGGGGCTAACAGAAGTGAGAGAAACGAGATTCTTTAAAAGTAGCTTCTATCGGGCAGGACAGGTACGATACGAAAGTTGATGGTTACCTAGTGCAACTACGAACTGTTTCCATACGTTGAAGGCCATCTGGAGAGCTAAGAAGAGCTCTTAAAGACGAACGACTTCGGCTATACTCATAATTCTTACGAATTGCCGACACAGCATAATATAAAACATTTCATGGAAACATCGAGTATAATACATGTTTAAATATAAAACCCTTGAGACAAGTTCTCATCAACAATACTATCTTAAGGTAATTTTTTTTTTTTTTAAAGGAATTGATAGCAAATTACATAGGCCTCATAGGCTGACTATCGCCGATGTAGTTATTACGCATCTCACAGAAATACGCAACAAGATAAACTGTTAGCGAGTACGTATTGAGCTTGATTTGCTCGTGTGTTTACATTGAAACTTGATCCTACCAACGCTCTTGTAAAATTCAACCTATATACAAACATGGCACTTGACTTGACACTTGACCGAGCCCACAAGGGATAGCAGGGGTGCTTTCCTAAATTTGCTTGAAATTCGGGGCATCGTAACCATCTTATGGGCCGTGATAAATGCATGGATCTCGGTGACAACCTGTGAACGAAGATGCAAGTGCCAGAAGAAAGTACGCCAGCCTGCTGTTTGCATTAAACGTAAAGGTGAAATTAGATAAACTCATTTAATTGCTCAGGATTGTGCTACATTGTCACACATGTTAAAATCGACCACCTCTTACTAAGTGAATGAAAATGTTACTAGAGAATTNAGTTCCGAAGTCCATATTTTTACGTATCACTAGAGAGTTGTTGTGCTTATCTTGAGGTGGGTTCAGGAGTACCGAAATGTTCCATAAAAATGCCCTACGGACTTTGAACACAAGGAGTACGGCCTCGTGAGAACGATAAGTGTTTGGTGCACTACCTGTGATACCTGTGAATAAAATTTCTATCTTCTGGAATGAAAGCTTCATGGTGTTTTTCATTTTCCAGAAGTGTGTTTCCTTCAAATGTGGATAGTTGCTTCACACCATCAAAGCAGGCTAGGACTAAAAGCAATATAATTTTTTTTTTCATGTGTTTTTGCTTATCTACGATGACAGCGCGAGCATATTACCTGCCAAGATTATATTTAACAGCCATTTTTTTTCCCCTTCAAGTGCAATCGTGAAATGTCACAAGATGTTGAAGCTTGACTGTAGCCAAATTTAAAATGCGTGTTGCACATGTTTGCCGGTGGGCTTGAATTATACTCAAGAGCTCAAGACTAGCTTGCAACGAGTTTAAAAGAGTCAAGCTGAATGCAGGCTTGGACGTTGAGACTAGTTTGCCTGACCTGTCCTTTGTTTGCGCGGAGGAATATCCTGGAAGTAGATCTTTGGCATGGCTTCAGAAAAGTTGTAAGTAACCGTGAATTGAAAATGACAATTGTGACTCGGAACAAGATGATCTGTGCTATAGTAGGCGGCCGCGACGCACCGGGCTCGATTTTCAGCGTTTAGGGAGGGGGATTGGGTGGGGGGTGGAGGGGC
>NQII01010087.1:0-42209 GCA_002778355.1 Clitarchus hookeri
ACTGTAGTGTGTCACATTTGTACTTGCGTATCATAATGAGACAAAGCTAACGGACGTAATACATGTTTTCGGTATGTAGTGCTAGTACGTGGCTCCAAGCTTGTGTGCACTGACAAACGTCATCGAAGAAAATAATGATGGCGGAAGTCGAAACGTTCTAGCGAGGAGAGAAGTTCAGGAAACTATATATACAGGTCAGCCCAGGGCCGTATTTACCCCTAGGCTCACTAGGCCCGGGTCTAGGGGTGCGCTTTACAAGCAAAAATATTAGTGCCGATATTAGGAATATTATTAATTCCTTTCAGCGAGGAGAAAATGTGATGACTTTACCATTACTGATGGTGAGAGTATCTAATATAACGTCCTAACAATATGGCGGTTAGTGGAAGTAAAAACGGCTTCACATTTATGACGTAATGATCTGCTCTATGGCGAACCCAGTCGTTGAGTTCTGTCTGCTCCGTTGTTCGATATCCTAGTATAACAAACTGACCCGTGCCGGGTAATGTGAATGCATAGTTGTGAGCAGTTGTAGCTGCGAGAAATCCAAGCCAAGTGGTTCTGAGTTTAAAAGAAGGAAGGAGTTAAAGAAGAGAAGGATGAAAAACCAAGAAAACATTTTCCAAACATAACAACATTTTCACGTGAAACTGAGGTTTTTAGTGGCGGAGTAAACAAAAATATTTTGCCGATTGATTGTTCTGACCATGCGAGGAAACATTATAAACACATGATCCCTCTGAACTAAATAATAAGTCTGTTTGACAGAAATTGCTGCAGAAAAAATAATGGAAAAACTGCTGTAGACTTCCGAACGGATACAGCTTAATGGGAAATAAAGGAAGCATTACGAGATCATGTGGGTATGCCCAGTTTCATAATATGTTTGTATTTCTAGGAGATACAAAAGGAATGGAAGCTTCAAAAACTACCCTGCACGCGATGGAGTTGCTGAATGTATATCCCGAAGGTCTAGAGCCGCGTGGTAGAAGAATTTGTACATTTACAGCATTTTTTTAAATGAAAAAATATTGAAAAGGAAAACAATACCATGAGATTGAGCTTGACTCATATAAACAATATTTTGCGTCAGTTTGATGTGGTTGGTGTTTGTCCAAACGTTGACGTAGCCATAAGAATGGCGTNTTTTCTACACTTCTACCTATAAATAATTGTTTAAGATGCTCAGCTGACCATGACAAAGTGGCAGTTCTGACGCTACTCGCCATTGAGGGAAATCTAATCCAAGACGTCGAGTATATTGGCATAATAGACACCTTCGCACGAAGGAAATCACGAAGGGAGGCGCTTTAAAGTTATCTCGAATGTATGTTTTATGGAAAATAATTGCTATAGGCCATCCACGGTAAAGTGAGCACTTTTGAAGCCCCTCTCATTTGGAATAACATCCAATGAATATATTTTATTTCAGCCTTAGACGTTAACTTCTGAGTCCAGTGGAATATACACTGCGTTTATTACTTACATAAAAATATATATTTTAAAACGGTTGTTAAAGTATAAAAAACGGCTCAAAGGAAAACGTAACTAGGGCCTCAAAAGCGCCCACTTTAACGTAGATAGCCTATAATTGTATTTACGAACCATCAAAACTCGTGTTTTTGTTTAATTAAATTTAAATTATTTTTGTGTGAATAAAATAAGTATGTGTTGCCTTTATGTTCAGTGCGTTTAACACGTCTTCCACAAGTAGCGTACAGTAATTTAATTAAAATTGCTCATTTTAATACAGTGTATTTAAAATCATTATTTTAATATTAGTATTATAAAACCGTAATTTGCAAGCAGAGTGAAATAATTATCTCATGATTAATATTACATGGCGAGAGGACAGAGGAGAGTAATTCGTCAATGTGAAGGGTGGATGGGCCAAATTACTTGTGGTGATGGTTGATAGATATCAGAGCGTGGGGGAGGGGTGCTGGAAGTTATAGACCTAGGGAACAGACGACATAGGCCTAGGGCGCCTAGACACATAAATACGGCCCTAGGCCAGCCAGCCTCTTAACGGCTACTGTGTCTGATATAAAGAGCAGAAATATTTTTCAGTGGAAAGAATTTATTTAATTTTCGTTCCCAGTGAATTGCATTTTATCGTATCCGCGAACCGCGTTGCTTGCGCTCCTAAGAGGAGACGAGAAACAACCGTTGGACACCCGGCGGGAGAAGACGGAAATTAAACTTGTCTTTTTTTGTTTCCATAAGTACTTTTCAGTATTAAAATCCAGTATTACTTTACAAAATTACTGCTAGTTTAAGCATTAACCCGTAAAGTATTTATCAAGATGTAGAACCAACTTGCCGGTCTAGGGAGAGTAGTTCTCGTGAAAGAGGTAGACATTATAGAATTCCCCGTCGTATTGAAAGGATTCTATCCTGATCCTAACTTGCCTTAATCTATTAAAAAGTCTACATGAAATAATCAGTCACCACCAGATGGTTACAGATAAACCATCTAGAGCATGTATAAAGAAAAAGAAAACGGGCTGTTTCAAATTTCTCTATAAGGTGTTTTTTTAATATATAACATGTAATTAACAGTTAACAGAAAAGCTTATACGTGTGACTGAGAAGATCTTAAGGCATACCTGCCAATGCGCAAATTCCTGAAACATCGACAACTCTATAAAACTGTAATTAATTTAACTTAAAGAAAAAAATAATTCTCTTTAGATAAGATTATTCTCTATTTAGTGGTTATGTTCATTAAAAAACTATAGTCAATGAAGCAAATTACAACTAAATATATTAATTAGTCCAAATTGTATTCAAAATTTTATATTTCGAAATTCGTGAGCTTCGAGATCTTTCCATAGCTCTTAAGCCTCGTCTCCAACCAACTTGACGCTGAAAGTTAAACGTTGCACCATAAGAAAACTAGCATGTTTATAACTGACGTTAACAGGTGTAAAAAAAAGGAGTAAGGTGTATATACACAAATAATTTAAATTGTATTTGTAATTTTAAAAAAACCTTTTGTAAAACAGTGGATCTCGCAGACCTCATAGTTACTCTCAATTATTTTTAATGCGTTTTGTGTTATTTGTTTAAGTATTTTACGTTATTTCTTTAACAATTTCGTATAACATTAACGTAATATAAATGTACGGCGATGGTGATGCGATTTATTGCCAGACGTATGTACTATTTGTTTTCACTTGTCAGTGACGTCTTGAATTATGATTGGTTGGCGTTAAACGTTATAAACACAAATACTTGAATGTTGGCCTACTTTTAACGCATTGCGTTTGACGTTTAGCGTCGAGGCAACGTTTAACGTCGATTGTAGCCAGAGCCATTACTTTTCATGAATTTATGACTTATCGCAAACGCGTTGTTGTAGCGTTAACACGATTGTGGCCGGGGCCAGGTGTTGAGTGGTTAGACTGCTTGCCTCGCACTATGTCGAACCGGGTTCAATCCCCGGCCGGGCCACTCCAGGATTTTCGTAAGTGGGAATCGAGCCGGACGATGCCACTGGTCGGCGGGTTTTCTCGGGGATCTCCCATTTTACCCGCCATTTCATTCCGGCGCTGCTCCATTCTTGCCTCGTTTCACCCTCATCGGCTCTCAAGACCACGTAGTTAAAAGCCGACCTAATCTCTACACTCAACGATTGTAGTCAAGCATTTAGTAATCATACTTTCCTCTATTTCGTAACAGCATGTCGGATAATGCAGGCATTCACCTCCGGAGTGCGTCGAAAATGCGTCGCAGGTCCGCCGATAGTGAAAAACACGTGACTTAAGTACAATTGTTGACAGTAAAGAAAATATTTATTGAAATAACCTTAAAAAAACACTTATCATAACTACATGTGCGCTACTGTTCACACTGATACGCAGGCTGTCAGTTAAGTAGACATCGAATAAATAAAGTTAGTTCAATGACTTGAGGTGATGGGAGTGTAATATGTAAATATAAGGCTACTTAAACCTGTGTTTCTTGTATTGCACACACAAGGGCGCGACTTCGCATATAACTAACACATTTAGTTTCCTAAAAATATCACGATTTCCACTTGGATGACGCGTGAATTTAGTGAGATGGCCGACGGCTATGTTGATCTTACATAAAACGGATTGATACAAAATTAAAGTAAAAGTAGATCTGAACTAGGGCTTTCGAAAGTGCTCAGGTAACTGTAAACAGTCTATATCTACCAACGCTCTATAGTTTTGGGGTTTCTACTTCTTACACTGTCCAATTAATTAATATCTCGAGCATTCAACCTTTATGTAGAGCTCCATTTCAATCAAATACGAACGCACTTCGTACTGCGTAACTACCGAAAACTTAATCAAAGAACACTTTTTCCAAACGTTTTTCACCAAGATCTCATTCTCTTAAGTATATTTATTATTCAGGTATCACGGTTTAATAACGAAGATGATCTCAATAATGTTTATATTTCCAAACTCAATGTACTATTACAAAGAAAGGCTTGTCAGCAGTGGCGCGTGATGAACTGTTGCAAGGTTGGCTGGTGCTTGCTCAATACTGTACATTCTCAGTGTACGCAGCAGGAGCCAATAACCACCGTGCAGCCCAGGGAAACTGAATGCAATCCGACCGCTCACAAGCGAGCAGCGAGGGACCCATTATACGCGTCCTGTGAAGTCACCTGCCGAACTACGTTTCAGTGGTGGAAGTGTAAACTAGCAAGCAACAGGGTACAGCACACATCTAACGCCAGCTTACCTTGCAACAGTTCACCACACGCCACTGCTTGTCAGGTTCTTGTTGTCGTGTGGAAGGAATGGTAATATCCACATTAAGGAATTTCCTCAGGATTCCCCCGTAACGAAAAACCACCGGAAGTAAGCAAGCTCTCCTGCAGCCATGTCGGTATTCATCACACGACCACCGTACTTAGTATGCAATGTACCTAGCCTCTCGACCATTGTACTTTTCTATTTTTACGTAGCGCTCTTAGCCAGATGGCCATCCCGCGCTACGACCGCCCACTCGGTGGGGAAGAAGGATCACGCCCTCTCATCGCAGGTGGCCCAGCTAAGCAACCTGAAGTAACCAAACCCAAAACCCCAACCTGATTGTCAAGTACGATCAAGAGACGACCTCCATACTGTAAAAAAATACGTTGAAAGCTTTCTGTATAGCAAATAAAAACATTTCTTTGAAGCTGTTGTCATTTTTATTTTAACAAAATCTTGTCTTAATTCAAAGGGAAATTGAAAGGAACTTAGGTTTTCTATTATTTATTTTTCTTGGTACATGTTTAATTTATGATAACATTACCGTTCTGTACATTAAAAGAAAGAAAAAATCGTCGCGCTTGTTTTGTTTACAGTTAAGAAATCTTGCTGTATACCAAAGGAAAGGGCTAAGTAATATTAAAACATTTCTTTCTTACATTGTAGTTTAGTTTTTAGTACGTAATGAAACTTATTAAATGCTACGTTACCGAATAATGAATTCGTTATATAAACGCAATGGTTTAACATTTAAAATATGTTATCAGATTTTATCAGAATGAATACTGCTGAACTATTGTGAAAGCAATGAAAGATTATTACTGCTTTAAATATGTATATCAAACAAATGTTTTTGTTTGTGTGCAAAACTACTTTGCAGCGGCTCATATCTAACCGCAAGTGCGTTCGTGGGAACAAATTACGTGTTGCAGCAAAGAAAGGGGTTTTTATAGAAAGCACTATGTGATGCAAGCATGCTGTTGCACGGGCCAAGCATGCTGTTGCACGGGCCAAGCATGCTGTTGCACGGGCCAAGCATGCTGTTGCACGGGCCAAGCATGCTGTTGCACGGGCCAAGCATGCTGTTGCACGGGCCAAGCATGCTGTTGCACGGGCCAAGCATGCTGTTGCACGGGCCAAGCATGCTGTTGCACGGGCCAAGCATGCTGTTGCACGGGCCAAGCATGCTGTTGCACGGGCCAAGCATGCTGTTGCACGGGCCAAGCATGCTGTTGCACGGGCCAAGCATGCTGTTGCACGGGCCAAGCATGCTGTTGCACGGGCCAAGCATGCTGTTGCACGGGCCAAGCATGCTGTTGCACGGGCCAAGCATGCTGTTGCACGGGCCAAGCATGCTGTTGCACGGGCCAAGCATGCTGTTGCACGGGCCAAGCATGCTGTTGCACGGGCCAAGCATGCTGTTGCACGGGCCAAGCATGCTGTTGCACGGGCCAAGCATGCTGTTGCACGGGCCAAGCATGCTGTTGCACGGGCCAAGCATGCTGTTGCACGGGCCAAGCATGCTGTTGCACGGGCCAAGCATGCTGTTGCACGGGCCAAGCATGCTGTTGCACGGGCCAAGCATGCTGTTGCACGGGCCAAGCATGCTGTTGCACGGGCCAAGCATGCTGTTGCACGGGCCAAGCATGCTGTTGCACGGGCCAAGCATGCTGTTGCACGGGCCAAGCATGCTGTTGCACGGGCCAAGCATGCTGTTGCACGGGCCAAGCATGCTGTTGCACGGGCCAAGCATGCTGTTGCACGGGCCAAGCATGCTGTTGCACGGGCCAAGCATGCTGTTGCACGGGCCAAGCATGCTGTTGCACGGGCCAAGCATGCTGTTGCACGGGCCAAGCATGCTGTTGCACGGGCCAAGCACGCTGGGGTTTAAACTTGGTTATTCGCGAACAAAATACTTCTGAGGATTGTTCGGAACATCCGAGAAGACATCATCCGCTGGATCACAACCACGCCGCGCTCTCGGCCCCGCCCCACCCAAATCTGCGAGACCTTGCGTGCAAAGTCGCGAGTTGAAAGACGCGCGCGTTTTTTAAATGCTTTCCTCCGATACCCTGCTCCACGTAATTGTGCTTAACATACAATAACATTGTTTTGTGTCCTACGAAGTTTATAACGACCCATAACTTTGACGAAGTTTCGGTGTTTGTGAAAGTCAACGTTCTGTTTCAATGCAAGCGTTAATGTTTATTCTGTAGTACCAAATTGTAGTGAAAGTACAAGGATAATAATGTCTGAAATTAGGGTAAGTTCCTTGACACAAACCATCCCAGGTTCTCACACTTTTTTGATTAAAATCCATGTCAACCTCGTAGCATAAGAAGAAACAGATTATTATAATTATAAATAATGTTATTGTTAAAAAGTGTGAAACTTTTATAACAAACGAGAAACTTTTAAATAATAAAAATTGCTTTTCTTTACATCGTTATCATTATTAATAAGCTCCACAATCTCTGGTGGTTATGGGATTCTACAATGCAGCAAACTTTATTGGTAGAGTGCTCTTGAATTTTTGGTGACAATCTATCAGCGATCGCGTATTACATTAAGGTGTGTAAGTGAAAAGTTGTCTTCTTTACACATATACATACAGGATCCCTCACTTACGCCACTTTTGAAATTTCTGCCTTTGTACTTTACATTTNGTCTTCTTTACACATATACATACAGGATCCCTCACTTACGCCACTTTTGAAATTTCTGCCTTTGTACTTTACATTTACTGTCATTCTCGCACTTTCTCTTTCAGTCTCACTTCAACACATTCGCCCAGAAGTTCGTCGCCACGTTCTCGATAACTCTTCCGTATTGTCTCACTTCATGTCTTAGTTAAGCTTTTTCGTTTTTACAGTCACGTATTCGCAATGTTACACAATTGCACTCAATATCACATATGTATTTTTTAAGCTCTCTCTCTCTTNTTTACAGTCACGTATTCGCAATGTTACACAATTGCACTCAATATCACATATGTATTTTTTAAGCTCTCTCTCTCTTCCTCTCCCTCTTCTAGACCTTAATGGTCCACTTATGGTTGTCCATAACAGATCGTGGAAGCCGNCTCTCTCTCTCTTCCTCTCCCTCTTCTAGACCTTAATGGTCCACTTATGGTTGTCCATAACAGATCGTGGAAGCCGAAATGCAATAGTTTATTCTCATATTTAAAGTTATTAAAGCTAAAACGATGTGTGTTTAGTCTATGCACGGTAATATTATCTTAAATAATCAATCTATTTTATTCTTCTTAAAATATTTGTGATAATTAAAAAAACAATTCCCTCTTTTAAAAAACATGTAAGCTGTTTTTAATGCTAACATATAATACTCAAATTGAATATTTCATAAACGAAAACGTTACAAATATATTTTTATTCAGTAAACACTGCAGTTAAATTTTCCTTCCGTTTGAATCTTAANCATAAACGAAAACGTTACAAATATATTTTTATTCAGTAAACACTGCAGTTAAATTTTCCTTCCGTTTGAATCTTAAGTATGGAATTATGTCTGAACATGAGTAAATTTATCAGGTTGTTGATACTCTACACTAAACTAAATATTATACCAAGCAAAATAAATAACATTGAAATATTTGTGTACCTAGCTGCTGGCGTATCACTTTTTCGTAAGGTAGGTGCATTAAGTAACTCCAAGATTTAACTATAATCAATACTTGTAATAAGAACGCAATTTCTCTGAATTGTGAACAGAACGAAGCACAAAATGTTAGTCAACTTTTGTAACTGTACAAACACTACTTTATTCTATCTGTACGAATATATGCTACAGAAGATTTCGCCAAGGTTTGAAAGTTATGTGTACTCTAAAGGAAAGACGATACATTCTTCCTTTGTAGTTTTTTTTCAATTTGTTAAAGAAACGGATTGTTGTAAAGGTTACGTAATTAACAGACTAGAGGTACTCCGAAAGAGGTTATTTTCACAAAGAATATTATAGCGGACGAGCGCTAAAAGCATTTAATGGTGGAAATATTTCTCTGGCCTTATCGACTTTGAAGA
Source organism: Clitarchus hookeri (assembly GCA_002778355.1). Classification (NCBI taxonomy): domain Eukaryota; kingdom Metazoa; phylum Arthropoda; class Insecta; order Phasmatodea; family Phasmatidae; genus Clitarchus; species Clitarchus hookeri. The sequence goes on from NQII01010087.1 coordinate 8,777, forward strand.
TGAAAGTTCGGTGCTTTGAATTCCTTATCCCTTTGTTTTCGCTTAATAATATCTCCGAAACAGAAAAGAGCTACGTTATTTCACCCCAGTTTGTTAATTCCGTCTGTGAATATCGACGGAGAGAAGAGAGATGCGATGTACCTCCGCAGTACAGAACAACGAATACATGTTGCATCCCGCTCCGCTTGGTTCCTCTGGCCTTTCTCTGTGCACGTTCGCGTGTTTCGAGTTTGTAACATGGTTATTAAACTCGCTTCAACAGCGGTACGCGTTCTTTGTAGCTTTGCAGGCGTTATATTATAAGTAAAGACACTTTCATGCGTGGCTCCAAAAGTTGCCGCAGTTACGTCACGTATACGCTGCTGTATAATATCGCAGTAATACGTATACTCCTCGGAATTCAGTTCGTCAAGTCAGAGATTTGTGCGGAAGTGTAAGTTCCCAGACCGGTATTGCAAATGCACTTTTTTTAATTCTGTTCTATGGCAGATGAATATACGTGGAACATTCAAAATATTGGCGATAACCTAAAAAAAATACATTATTGTTCCGTTTTTATATAAAATATGGATTAGTACGTTACAGATGCGACACGCCAAACACTGGCATTAAAAATTGAATCCTCAGAGAAAACAAATCATGAAAACATAAATATTTATCAAATACTACTATAAAAATTGGACAAGTATTTCCCACACAGCTGCAATACACCTCAAGACGCAGTCAGCTTATTTGTGTTTAATTTTGAAATGTAAACTAAATGGTCATATATCTTTTATAGGTAATTTCTGATTAAGGCAGTCTTGGGGAAGCTCGTGCCGTATAGGGTAGTACACTGTAGCGTTTGTAATCTGCCCGTTGGAACTGCGTCAGGAAGGAAAGTGCACGAGGCCTCAGAACCCATTGTATGTACTTCTCAGTGTTTCCCTTATCACTACCATAGAATATCGACGATCGTAGGAGATTAGTCCCCATGCAATGATGCCATAATTCCGGCTGTGTGTCGTTGAACTTAAAAACCATTTATTTAGCCGAATTATGTATACGACGCAGCTACTGTAAACTTGCCATACTACACAACTAGACATCACTGTCAATACGAACGAATGTAATGGCTTAGTTATTTACCGTTCCTTAAAACTGGCGCTACACCGTGCGCAATTCCATCGGAGTTTTCATACCGTATTTCTGCTAGCTTGTGTGTCAAAAGAAAGTTTGTTTTAGTGTAAAGAACTAGACAGACATAATACTTCAAAAAGTAATAAGATTATGAATATAACTTCAAAATTACGCGAAACAAACGGAAGTATTATATACGTATATATACAATAGATGTATACGTATATATACACATATCGTGCATATCCATGTTGCTTGGTAATATTCAGGTTGGGACATTAAGCCAAGTATGATGTAAGCGCTTGCTTCCAACCCAATTTTTGAATTTTGAAGTTCAAATAAATACCTGTCGAATAACAAAAAAGTTCCAATCGTTTTACTAGACTTATTTCCAATAAACATGTTTATTCCTAACACCCGATTGTGTAAATACAATAATACCAAATTACTTTTACACTTCCGTTGACCAATTGTGTTTGTATGCCACAGCATACTGATTTTTTATTCATATAATTTCGGATGTTAACTTAAAGTGATTTTGACAAGCACACACAAGGAAATATTTGTTTTAATACTGTGGGATTTTTGTCTTTTTTTCGGCGTTCGATCCTTAAAAGCGTTTATACAGAACAAGAAATGTTTCTCATTTACTCCTTATTTGTTGAATAATTGCGTAAAATCTCATTTTTAAGAATACGGGAGTAAATCGTTTAAGTATAATTTTCTGCATATAAGCAGTTCCCATAAAATCAAAAAAGAAAATTCGCAGTAAAAAATTTTGTTCTTCGGGAACTTAGAGTTCATCAGTTACGGCTTATAGTTACAATTTGACTATAACGACGCACTTGTTAAATGCGTAAGGCCTGCCAGTTGACAGCTTTTTACACTTTTATTTCAGCAATTTCCGAAACGTACGGGTATGAATTGATGCATATTTTCTTATTCTCTGGTAAAGAAAATAGCCTGCCTTCATACATAAATCAAGTATACACCATCGTAAAGCAACGAGGAACCAGATTATACCGAACCCCTATGATTTCAAACAAAAACCTTGATAATTTTGTAAACAATAATCCTGATTTAGTTTCAGGTTAAGTAAGACTGTAGCTGCACTGAACGCTAAACGACTTCTGTAAGGCTGTGCCAGTTTGCTCAGTCCACCTTCAGAGCAGCCCTGTCAACAAGTAGACTACAGATTGAAGTCACTCATCACGGTATCTTCCAATTAATGCTTCAATCTCATTGCTTATCTGCGGTCTCTACTCGTGCTGTCAAGCATGCAAAGTGACAGAGCTTCTCTTATTACGATCACGTAAACTGCGTATTGCTGGTTCGCCTTTTATTGAAACCAACCTTTGAAAAAATAACCCTTGCCGATCTCTGTGCATGCTTTGAGTTAAACACATTCGTGAAATGTTGGTAAGGAATTCAGAAAAGTATTTCTACGCATTAAAGCGATATTAAAAGAGGAATCTTTAAAGTGGTGGAAGCCATAATCAAATTCTGATTTTTTTTTTCATACACAGTGTAGTAGAAATTTAAATAAAATAAAACAGCTGTCTTTTTATAAAACAAATTACGTGTCACATGGTTGACATCAAAAAGTAATCGTTGCACTAGTACCAGCATTAAATTTAAAACGCTGCAGAAACTAACAAAGTGGGCTATAATAAAAAATAATACAGTTCTTTGATTGAGTTCATAACAACCAAGCATGTATAGTCTCAATACGGCCTGTCTTCTCAACTCACCTGTGTTCGGGTAAAGTGGGGAATTCGTGAAAACAGTGGCCACCCTAAGAAGTTGCAACGATCTCATTGCCGGTGGGTCGCAGTTAATGATGTAAGTCCTACCCAACGAGATGAAATCTTTCAACTGATCCATAGTTGCTCAGAGCCATCACGACAATTTGACCGAGAGGATGACAGCGATAGATACAATTGTTTTGGAGATGCGATGTCATTCACTCGCACGTAAAGTACAAAAAAAAACTAATCTGCGAAAACGCTCTTTAACTAGCCCTGCCTACCGCGTCAAGAAATTGATATTGCGACCAGTGCTGGATAATACAATTGGTTCCTCCATACATTCTCATATTTCCTTGTACATCAATAACTTTGTTTACTAATTAGTAAGGACACCCGAATTTCGGGAAATGATTTCTGCACATGTTAGATTTAAAAACACGAATTGCACTACCAGGGGGTTTCTTTTGCTTATTGGCGGAGTGTCTTGGTGAGAAGACATTGTTCCTACTCGACTGGCCAATCAGAACCAGGTAACTTCAATACTGCACGTCTGTGATTCGCGCGCAGATACCTAAGACGCGTAACACGGAAACCATCCAATCACAAAACGTGGATTTGAAATAAAGTGTTACGAAGTTCAACTGGTCGTGAAATCTTATCACGAAAATCGGGTGTCCCTACTAATTAGTACATGGCATTAAGCATAATACGGAGCCGCTAAGTTAGCAAGCCGGAGTTCCAACTTGGCGGAGCCCATTACGGATCTTCCCATGAGAACATNATGTCCCTACTAATTAGTACAGGTCATTAAGAATAATACGGAGCCGCTAAGTTAGCAAGCCGGAGTTCCAACTTGGCGGAGCCCATTACGGATCTTCCCATGAGAACATTGCGGACGATGACCAATAAATGGGACGTACTCCCATTTCTAGCTGATGCATTCCATTGTCGCTCCACAACACTCATTATATTTCAGGGCTGACGAGAGCATTCTGTTTTGACCCTAGGTCCAGGTGTAACGCGTTTCTATTCATTATTATAATTATTGCTTATTTCTCAAAAAACATTGCAGACAAATTTCGAAAATTCAAATCTACCCCTCAAATTACTTATCTTAATCTGAACTGCTGACGTAACATGTAAACTTTCAACACATAGCATAATATACATACAAATAATATAATCCAAACTATTACTAATTTTTCACATTTTTACAACTATCAGTTGACATTCAGAAAAACTATAGCACCGACACACTTAAGAAATATTAAAATGTAACGTCTTTATGGAACGCATGTGGTAATCGTGCTGGACGGTGCCGCTGGTCGGCGGGTTTTTCTCGGGGATATCCCGTTTCCCCCGTCCTTTCATTACGGCGTTTCTCCATACTCACCTCGTTTCATCCTCACCGGCTGTCAATACCTCGATGTTAAGATCCGCCTCTATCTATTCACTCACTCACTCACTAACTCACTCAGTCTTCACAGAAATACATTTTCAGTAACAGTTATCACTAGATACGCAGACGAAACGGTTCTGCTTAAGTGGTAGATACACTTCCTCAAAGTCATGTCACACAGGTGGATGTTACTCCCACTGAAAGTTGCAACTCTCAAACATGTGTTTATTCATCAAGCACCAGCAAAAGTACTCGGCNATTACTAATTTTTCACATTTTTACAACTATCAGTTGACATTCAGAAAAACTATAGCACCGACACACTTAAGAAATCTTAAAATGTAACATCCTTATGGAACGCATGTGGTAATCGTGCTGGACGGTGCCGCTGGTCAGAGGGTTTTCTCGGGGATATCCCGTTTCCCCCGTCCTTTCATTGCGGCGTTTCTCCATACTCACCTCGTTTCATCCTCACCGGCTGTCAATACCTCGATGTTAAGATCCGCCTCTATCTATTCACTCACTCACTCACTAACTCACTCAGTCTTCACAGAAATACATTTTCAGTAACAGTTATCACTAGACACGTAGACGAAAGGTTTCTGCTTAAGTGGTAAATACACTTCCTCAAAGTCATGTCGCACATGTGGATGTTACTCCCACTGAAAGTTGCAACTCTCAAACATGTGTTTATTCATCAAGCACCAGCAAAAGTACTCGGCNGTGGATGTTACTCCCACTGAAAGTTGCAACTCTCAAACATGTGTTTATTCATCAAGCACCAGCAAAAGTACTCGGCGTTGCCCGGGTGTAAGAGGCCGATGAGAGATACAGGACCACGTTCCAGGGGTTCCCGGCCCAATGTGGGGCCGGAGTCTGTTATGGCCTGCGCGGTGTTAGGTATAGTGTAGTTCAACTAAGAAAACAATCTTCGCGCAGCTTTGAGGGGAGGAAGGTAAGGGAGGCAGTGTAGGGGAGGAGCCTCCCGAGCGCCTGCCACCGGAGGGAGGGGAAACCACGTGACACTGCTGGCTCTATACACGCGACTTTAGTTTTGTCGACAGGTAATATGCACGCGCGGAGCAGCTATCACATTACCTTCCTCGCCCGCTGCCTTTACTGAGCTGAACAACCTCACCCCTTCGTGCAGCGACAATGGACTCTGCCGACCCGCGCGACGCGTTTTGGACTTATGCGCAGTATTTTCTCATTTGGATTTCACTATTACTAAAGGGCATCTCTGCCAAACTTGGTCTAGATCCATCAAACGGTGTATAATTGTATAGACGACAAACATGCGTATAATCATACNCATCTCTGCCAAACTTGGTCTAGATCCATCAAACGGTGTATAATTGTATAGACGACAAACATGCGTATAATCATACCAACCTAAATAAATAGGCTACATACATACATATTGTGACTTTTATATGTATTGATAGCTTCAAATTTATAATATTATAACATTTTATTACTGCTAACCTGACAGATATGGCGGGGTGTCCTCGCCTCGTTTCTTACATACATCGCGTTTTTTCTGTCCCTCTGCAGTAGGAGAGCGAATGGGGCAGGGCTTTTCCCGGTCAAGACAAAGGACTGACATAACTCTTTTATAAACTAATAGCTTTGCCACGCCTCCCTCTTCAGAATCCTGGGCGTCATTGCGATTGCGTAGAGAGCAGAGCAAACCCGCTGCTGGCACGAGTCGAATTTATCTTCAGTTTTTCAGCAAACCATAGCCATCTCACGCAACGGAGTACCAACTTAATACCTTAAGGAGTTAAATAGTAGAAAATTATTTTTTTAATGTTTAACCTATTACATTTTTCTCCATTGCAATATGACATAATACTCTGAAAATTGTTTGACATTTGCGGAAAATAAAACTTTTCAGAAAATAATGAAAGAACCTGTAGAAAACTTGAAGGTTTATTTATTTTTTTAAATAAATTAAAAATTGAATAAATTGAATATGCTAGGCNAGAACCTGTAGAAAACTTGAAGGTTTATTTATTTTTTTAAATAAATTAAAAATTGAATAAATTGAATATGCTAGGCTACAAATCATATTAATTTTCCAGGTCATCAGAATGCCATTGAAGAAAATGTTCTTGGAAATTCGTCATGGGGTTCACTAGTAGTTCCATTTGAACTTTTGAGAGACATTTTAAAGCCAGAGTAGCCCAAAGTAAAACCCTTATCGCAAGCGACGTAAGTGTCTAAATTTAAATACATTGCATCCTATTACTCCTGTAACTTNCCAAAGTAAAACCCTTATCGCAAGCGACGTAAGTGTCTAAATTTAAATACATTGCATCCTATTACTCCTGTAACTTCAAGAAGCACTTTAGCTGAAACCAAACCTGATGTTATCAGTAGCTTTTCGAAACTTGTGCGAGCCAAACTTTTTTAAGTAGATATCCTCATTTTCACGTTGTAAAATGTGAGGGATGTTTTAGTCTATCGCGATATCTTAACACTTTTTTAAATAAAACATTTGAAAAATATTCCCATGTATGGCGTGTTTGGTTATTTCCTGGGTATGTCACGTATCAAAAGTGTTTTATATTTCTATTAAAATAACATTACATTATTATTGATTAAATTTAACCTTTACTTATATTTTATATAAATTATAATATTTCGTTTATTATTGATATGAACAAAAAAAAGAGGAAATTGGTCTGCAATACCTATTAAGAAGTGGTTTCCACGAAAAATATTACTAAACTGAGTGCACACAAACATGGTGCGTATTACCTTCGGTGTAATTTTCTAGACAAACTTCATGTTTGTTTGTAGAAGGCGGAGGANCACACAAACATGGTGCGTATTACCTTCGGTGTAATTTTCTAGACAAACTTCATGTTTGTTTGTAGAAGGCGGAGGGATATTCTGGACTAGAACTTCAGCAGGGCTTCAAAAAAGTTGGAGGTAACCGTGGATGAACAAATTATTTTTATAATGATTGCGTATTTTTATTAAGTTATCGTTGAAATCACGCCATGAAACCATAAAATATCCTCAAAATGGAGAAAAAAAAGTGGATCTTAAACTTTCTTAAATACCCACAGCTTGTGTCTCTTCGGTATCACCTTGAATTTAATATTTACAATTTATACTAATATATCAATAATTATATTATAATATCACTACAAAATATGTTGTTAAAAGATACTCTGTCAAAATATTTATGGAGACCGTAATATTATATTGTAGTTCATACATATCTGCTCAGAATTGTCCATAAAAACATATCATATTTTCTTCAATTTTACACAGAATTCTATTAATTAATTCCGGCTGTGTGTAATGGTGGTCCTGTAAGGCTGAATTTCGTCTCTAATGTCCCACTGTCGCGAACTGATGCAGTTACGCCTAGAGCTGGGTCATTCCGGAGGTACCAGATTCCTGATGTCTCAACTTCAGTCGTGACTGTATTGCGGTTCCTCTCTGCTGCTCGCTCTTTCTTGCTACGAAGAGATCGTCGATGATGTAGTGAAGAGACAATACTTTCATCAGCGTCGGTTTGTGAATCGCTACTTGAAGCGATAACGCGCATCTTCTTAGGGCCCGTAAATGCTTGCACGCTTTCTTTTCCAAAAAACATCGTCATTCTGCAATGGTCCGCGTGGTGAATGTGCGAATTGTGATGGCTCCGCTGGTTCTTGAGGAGCAAATAGCGGAGTAATTTTGTAGTGTGGTATGTGGATTTTCGATATTGGTCAGAAGCGCCTTGTGAATATCACGGCCCTGTTTGGNGAGTAATTTTGTAGTGTGGTATGTGGATTTTCGATATTGGTCAGAAGCGCCTTGTGAATATCACGGCCCTGTTTGGGAATCGTTTTAGTGACCTCGCGGCAATGATATCCAACACAGCACATCGTAGAACACATATTAAGGAACTGCTGGTCATCTGACACAGTGCATTTTATAATAATGTGGAAATCTTAACAAAATCCAGGGCAATGAATTCCTCGTCAATAATTGCGGGAATCACGTGACAATTGTGTCCATACACTGACGTCAGATATACTTCTAAAGATTTACTACGAACGGGATGAAAGCGTTTGAAGTGCAGTTATGAACGTGTCAAACTCCACACGAGTCTCTTCCAACATCTGGCTTCAAACATCTCTGAATTCCTCATATTAATGTACAGATTCACGCAATATCTCTCTTCAATACCCTACACTGCATTTTAAAGACAAATCATTGTGGAACTGAATGGTCACTCCGGACTCAACTTTGCAAACTTGAAAGTGGATTTTAAACCACTTTACAGAAGTATTGGGGTTTACTGTGTAGGATCCATTCAAGGTAGCAATACGGTAGTCGCAGTAGACGCTGTCCAAAATGTACCGTTAGGCAAAGCCGTATTTGCGGAGTGATTCTCCATATGAAGAGCCTTAGTAGAGTTTTCTAGGGCGTGGACCATGCTCTCAGTTGCCGCGACCACTTCGCTGTTCTGTGCTTCGGAGGCGCCAACGTCCCACTGCGATAGTCGCGTTAGCAAAAGCGTGCGAGTTCATAGATCTTCGTTTATGATCTTGCGTTCCTGATCTAGCGTCGCTCAGGAGCGGAATTCGCCTAAACAGGAGCCTGATAAACGAAATTAACTACTTCATTCGACAACTCGTTCACTGTGTCCGTACGAAATGAAGCTAGGATATATGTAATTACGAACGGCAANTAACTACTTCATTCGACAACTCGTTCACTGTGTCCGTACGAAATGAAGCTAGGATACATGTAATTACGAACGGCAAAGTAGCGAAACTAACCGTCGTACTGAGTGAAGTGAAGAGATTTGGGAGTCTCTTAACATCGAGTTCTTGAGAGCCGATGAGTGTGAAGCGCGGTGGGTATGCAGCAGCGCTGAAATAAATAGGCGGGGAAAAACGGGAGATACCAGAGAAAACCCGCCGACCAGCGGCATCGTCCGGCACGATTCCCACATGCGAAAATCCGGGAGCAACCCCGTCGGGAATCGAACCCGGTTCGCCTTGGTGGAAGCCGTACTGAGGTTGCGTCGTGCAAACAAAAGTCGAGACAGAGTACGGAATAAAATGNCCGGTTCGCCTTGGTGGAAGCCGTACTGAGGTTGCGTCGTGCAAACAAAAGTCGAGACAGAGTACGGAATAAAATACTTCTGAGAAGGATCATTTTCAATTTATTTTTTATATTAGCGAAAATTAAGATGCTTCTAGCGCCATGAATTTTATTTATACCAAGAGTTACCGTCTAAAGTTTACAGAATACAAACGATGGCTAAGTGGTGTCATTTCTTGATGCTCAAGAAAAATTGTCTCCTGAAAATGCGCAACGCATCAACATTTCGATTAATTTAGAGAGGTATTAATGTTACAATATAATTATTTAAGGTGTGATACACAATTTTGGAAACAAACTCCACTCACCACTAAGCTGTCGTAGCTGTCACCAAGTAATAACAGAGAAAATATTATTCAGTGGGTAGATCGTGAATTAAAGAGCGGAGCAAACAGTGTTGCAAAACCTTTGCTTTACAAAGACGTTGATAAAGAAAAATCTTAAAGAATACCACGTAAAACTTAAAAAAAATTAAGAGGTAGTAGTGCGCAAAGTACAAGTAAAAAGTCGGTCACAATAAGTGTAATACATGAAACGCATAATGCGTCTTTAGAAATGTAACATTTACAAATCAATACAACGTGTATGCGCGTTACATATCCTCACAGGCTACTCTCTCATGCGACACATACGCGTAACGCCAATTGCCTATATTCAGGGGAATATACAAATTACTGAGTGGAGAGGTTTGTGCAGATCTAAAGGCCCGGCTTCNCGCCAATTGCCTATATTCAGGGGAATATACAAATTACTGAGTGGAGAGGTTTGTGCAGATCTAAAGGCCCGGCTTCGCCCCTTTTGCAGAAATTCTACGTTTTCATGTCATAATTTTGGATTCATAGCAGTTATTTACAATGAACGATTATAGAAAATTTACAATTTACGATTTGTTTAATATTTTTGTGCGTTNGATTCATAGCAGTTATTTACAATGAACGATTATAGAAAATTTACAATTTACGATTTGTTTAATATTTTTGTGCGTTATTGTAATTGTGTTATCTGCTTGTAAAAATTCGAGGAAACGTTAATTTTTTTTTTCAATAAGTTCTCGCTTTTTAACGAACAGGAAATAACACGCAGTGAAAATTAGATAGGAGTAAAACAAACAACTAGAAAATTGTAAATTTTCTATAGTCAAACATTTCCAATAATAACTCTGAAACAAATTATGACACGAAAACGACAAATTTATACAAAAGCGGCGAAGCTGAACCTTAACAGCAGGGTCTTGGAAGTCTACAGGGGTGAAGCGAGGTATGGAGTGGCGCCGGAATGTAAAGGCGGGGGGAAACGGAGGATCCCTGAGAAAACCCGCCGACCAGCGGTATCGTCCAGCATGATTCCCCCTTGTGAGAATCCGAGAGCGAACCCACCGAGAATGGAGCCCGGTTGACCTTGGTGGGATGCAAGCGTTCTAGCNTGAGAATCCGAGAGCGAACCCACCGAGAATGGAGCCCGGTTGACCTTGGTGGGATGCAAGCGTTCTAGCCACTGCCCCACCGTGAGGGTGGTGTCGCTAAATTCTTCGTTTTCGTATTATAATTTCGGTTTCAGAGTAATTTTTGATAGACTTTGATAATAGGAAATTAAAATTTTACGGGTTGTTCAATTGTTTGTGCTTAATTTTCAATTTGTTTTATTTGCTAGTTTTAAAAGTTAAGAACGTATTCATATTTTATTAATAGGTTCTCTACTTTTCGCTACCAGAAAAATAACACAGTGAAAATTAGATAAAACAATTCTAAACAACAAAATTTTTTATGATCAAATTTGTGTTAGTAATTTTTCTGAAATTTAAATTATGACACGAAAACGATTATTTTCTGTAAAATAGAAGAAGCCGAGTTTTCTAACTCCTGCTTTTATGGCACAGGAGCAGCGAAAATGTAAGTGAAACACTAGCACGCTAGTAAAGGTTCTCAATGCCGCTGCGCACAAAACACTTACTTAATATTCAGGCATTNCCGGTTCGCCTTGGTGGAAGCCGTACTGAGGTTGCGTCGTGCAAACAAAAGTCGAGACAGAGTACGGAATAAAATGCTTCTGAGAAGGATCATTTTCAATTTATTTTCTATATTAACCAAAATTAAGATGCTTCTAGCACCATGAATTTCATTTACAACAAGAGTTACCGTCTAAAGTTTACAGAATACAACCGATGGCTAAGTGGTGTCATTTCTTGATGCTCAAGAAAAATTGTTTCCTGAAAATGTGGAACGCAACAACTTGTCGATTAATTTAGAGAGTTATTTATGTTACAATATAATTATGTAAATTGTGATACAGAATTTTCGAAACAAACTCCACTCACCACTAAGCTGTCGTAGCTGTCACCAAGTAATAACAGAGAAAATATTATTCAGTGGGTAGATCGTGAATTAAAGAGCGGAGCAAACAGTGTTGCAAAACCTTTGCTTTACAAAGACGTTGATAAAGAGAAATCTTAAAGAATAGCACGTAAACTTAAAACAAATTAAGAGGTAGTAGTGCGCAAAGTACAAGTAAAAAGTCGGTCACAATAAGTTGAATACACGAAACGCATAATGCGTCTTTAGAAATGTAACATTTACAAATCAATACAACGTGTATGCGCGTTACATATAATCACATGCTACTCTCTCGTGCGACACATACGCGTATCNACGCGTAACGCCAATTGCCTATATTCAGGGGAATATACAAATTACTGAGTGGAGAGGTTTGTGCAGATCTAAAGGCCCGGCTTCGCCCCTTTTGCAGAAATTCTACGTTTTCATGTCATAATTTTGGATTCATAGCAGTTATTTACAATGAACGATTATAGAAAATTTACAATTTACGATTTGTTTAATATTTTTGTGCGTAATTGTAATTGTGTTATCTGCTTGTAAAAATTCGAGGAAACGTTAATATTTTTTTTCAATAAGTTCTCGCCTTTTAACGAGCAGGAAATAACACACAGTGAAAAATAGATAGGAGTAAAACAAACAACTAGAAAATTGTAAATTTTCTATAGTCAAACATTTCCAATAATAACTCTGAAACAAATTATGACACGAAAACGACAAATTTATACAAAAGCGGCGAAGCTGAACCTTAACAGCAGGGTCTTGGAAGTCTGCAGGGGTGAAGCGAGGTATGGAGCGGCGCCGGAATGTAAAGGCGGGGAGAAACGGAGGATCCCTGAGAAAACCCGCCGACCAACGGTATCGTCCAGCTTGATTCCCCCTTGTGAGAATCCGAGAGCGAACCCACCGAGAATGGAGCCCGGTTGACCTTGGTGGGATGCAAGCGTNTGAGAATCCGAGAGCGAACCCACCGAGAATGGAGCCCGGTTGACCTTGGTGGGATGCAAGCGTTCTAGCCACTGCGCCACCGTGAGGGTGGTGTCGCTAAATTCTTCGTTTTCGTATTATAGTTTCGGTTTCAGAGTAATTGTTGATAGACTTTGATAATAGGAAATTAATATTTTACGGGTTGTTCAATAGTTTTGTGCTTAATTTTCAATTTGTTTTATTTGCTAGTTTTAAAAGTTAAGAACGTATTTATATTTCGTTAATAGGTTCTCTACTTTTCGCTACCAGAAAAGTAACACAGTAAAAATTAGATAAAAAAATTCTAAACAACAAAATTTTTTATGATCAAATTTGTGTTAGTAAATTTTCTGAAATTGAAATTATGACACGAAAACGATTATTTTCTGTAAAATAGAAGAAGCCAAGTTTTCTAACTCCTGCTTTTATGGCACAGGAGCAGCGAAAATTTAAGTGAAACACTAGCACGCTAGTAAAGGTTCTCAATGCCGCTGCGCACAAAACACTTACTTAATATTCAGGCTTTNTAAGTGAAACACTAGCACGCTAGTAAAGGTTCTCAATGCCGCTGCGCACAAAACACTTACTTAATATTCAGGCTTTAAGTCGTACTTACTCACATTAAGAGCTTTAAGAGAAGGAAGCAGCTGTGTGTTCAAGCTGAAGGGAGCGGTAAGGGCGACACTAACACACACGCCTACCGCCTCATCGCTCCTACGCGCAAGGCGTGTAATGTCTCCGTCGTGATATCCGCAACAGTGGGACTTAATTAAACGGGGTGAAACCCCTTAGTTTAAACTGCGACAGTATAGTAGAACTTTTCTCGTACCGTTAAAGGAAACTACATACGCAAGTTTTACAAAAAGCTATATTTGACCCTTTTCACGAATTTTTTCNTTCTCGTACCGTTAAAGGAAACTACATACGCAAGTTTTACAAAAAGCTATATTTGACCCTTTTCACGAATTTTTTCTCTCCATGAATACATTTAGTATGATAAAAATAAAATGATATGTGGATAGTTAACTTTTTTTTTACCTTTTATGGCAAAACGTATTTCCAGAACACTTGTTTACCGAGATACACGTATTTGTGCCAACAACGATTTCACAGAAAATGTGTTAGTACTCAGTCTTCTTAAACGGTGAATCTCTACATTTATTGGTTGAAATTTTAAAACGAAGTTCATTGCAGTTTCAGATAATACAAGTTCCGTAAGTACCGGTGTAAAATATTTTAATACAAAACTACCAATGCCAATTTAGAGAATAATTAATTCCCTATTTAATTTAAAATATTTGAAAATTATTTTCAAATAATTTTTTGCGGTGTACGTGATGTGTTGCAAGGTTCATTCCAGACCAGTTTGAAGTAAAATTACTGTTCGTGAAACAAATGCGCATAGCAATTTCTTTCGCAAGATGGAGATATTGCAAACGCAGTGTGAAGACCTGCCAAGAACGCGGGCGCCCTAAGTTACAGTGTTCTGCTTTCTTATTTTCTCAGACGCAATATACATTATATTCTGCAATTCGAGTCCAATAAATTTTTTTAACCTGTATTATTAGAGTGTTCAAATAAGTTCACCTCTATATTCACTTATGGCAATGTGATACGATGGCGTCCTTTTAATTTACGTAAGAAACGGTAACAAGTTATTCCTGGCATAAACCACATAGTCGCGTATAATTCTACGTATAAAAATAGTTGCCAGTAACGACGTAATACCGNGTTATTCCTGGCATAAACCACATAGTCGCGTATAATTCTACGTATAAAAATAGTTGCCAGTAACGACGTAATACCGTACGTATAAAACTCTGCTGTATAACAAACTAAAAAGAAAGGTAAACGTGGTTAATATTAATGTGCAATCTTTCCGAGTATGGAGTATGCAGACATTTTCTCACTGTCTACCGAACAGCGTGAAGTTGCGTTGAGGTAGTCCATTATTCCTGCATATATTGGGAAGTTGCGGACGCTACGTGTCTGCTCGCCAGAAGTTCGCAGTCCGAGGCACACAGTTCTGAACTCTTCCTGCCATGTCTGGCCACCTGGCAGAACACACATTTGCATCACATGAACCTCGCACCCCTCAAAAACTGTAATGTACTGCAGGTTCTATTTTATCTATCATCATGGCTGCACTTCTAAGAGAATCTGAGTTTGCATGTAAGAAACTTTTTTGGATGAAATGAAATGCTGCTTGTCCGTTTACTAAGGTAGGTGTCAGAAGTTGGCAAGTGATTATCCCACGGTGATTTTTTTTATCTACCGTGTTACAAAATACGCGACAGTATTTTTACAAGTTAAAAACACTTGACTTTTAAAAAGCTAATGCGACTATAGCTCTTATATACTTTTATTTTAAACATAATTGGAGTGGAGTGGCGAGATTTCGGCGGTTCTTAAAATATAAATCTTGAGAGTCGATGAGGGTGAAGCGAAGTGTGGAGCAACGCCGGAAAGGAATGGCGGGTGAAACGGGAGATCCCCGAGGAAACCTGCCGACAAGTGGCATCGTTCGGCACGATTCTCAAATGCAAAAATCCAGGAGCTACCCCACAGGGAGNGAGGAAACCTGCCGACAAGTGGCATCGTTCGGCACGATTCTCAAATGCAAAAATCCAGGAGCTACCCCACAGGGAACGAACCTGGTTCGCCGAGGTGGGAGGCGAGTAGTCTAACCACTACACCACCGCGGTCGCTTTTTAACAGGTCACGTTACGCATCCTCTTACTCTGCAATGATTTACAACTCGTTACAGATATTCGAATTACATCATTAAAAATGTACCTGCTACCATAGTTTAAAGACAGGGCCAGGGATCAAAGAAAAATAATTTAGTGCTAGCTACAATAAATAAAAATGATATTCACAGTAAAAATCTGTTCGTGACCTTAGACTTTATCCTTTAAGCTCTAAATAAGAAAATAGAAGATAATACGAAGGCCGATGATTACAAATTCAGTTGAAACGCACAATTCCATCAAAACACGTGGCTGAAAACATGTATGTGAAACGTTTTACTTGTCATAGTAATTATTCTATTTTATTTATGCAAAAAGACAAGCATACAGGAAAACGTACCAGAATGTTATATGAAACTATATCAGTTAAAATATTTCTCATTGTTTGTGAACATTTTTTTGAATACAACAGTTGCCATTTAAGTTTTGTGAAATTTACTTATGGTTCTGCAATACTGCCAGTGGTAATATACGTGAAAAACACTTCAGTATTTCTCAGTAACGTACAGGAAATCACTAATAGATGTTTGGTTAGAAATCATCTCCTAACGAAATGCTGTGCTTACTCTAATTTCTAATAGAAATTTGTGATGTTTTAAGAATTCTGGAAAACAATATAAAAATATATATGGTCCACCCTGTTAGTAAAAAAAATGGTTAACGAGTTTTGCAAAAAAAATTGTTTTTAATGTTTAAAAAAATGTTTGTTAATACTTACTTTGNAAAAAAAATGGTTAACGAGTTTTGCAAAAAAAATTGTTTTTAATGTTTAAAAAAATGTTTGTTAATACTTACTTTGTTTATTATAGTGGAAATCTCTTAAGAGTGCCAACACTTCGTGGCTGTGGAATTTCACTCTTAGAATATATCTCATAAAATTCTCTTGCACTATTTTACGTAGGAACTGAGCGTATCTTTAAGGGGTGAAGTATCCTTGCCATATTGAATTTATGTATTTTCTTCCACAAATTAATTTTCGGAGTCAATATTTAAAAACCAAGCAAATCAAGGCATAGGGAACATCTTGATAGTTATTACGAAAACCCAACTTATTTTTCTTACATGACCAGTTTCACTCATATCTGTAACCAAAATCAATTAATTCCTAATTATTTAATAACTTTAATCCCACATGGGAAAACACAGGTATAATAACTACACCCGTAAAAAATTCCAAAAAAGTTCGTAAAGTGATCCTGTATGTAATGTCTAGCTTTCAATTTTTATGCCTGGTCTTAAATTTCCGTTACGAATATTTGTAAGAACAACCGAATATGGAATGGATACTTACCCCTTAAGATTTTCTCTACAGTCTCATGGGGGCCGCGGTGGCTGAGCGGTTAGACTGCTCGCTTCCCACCAAGACGAACCGCGTTCAAACCCCGACCGGGTACTCCTGGATTTTTGCAAGTGGTAATCGTGCCAGACAATGCCACTGGTCAGCTGGTTTTCTCGAGGATCTCCTGTTTTCCCCGCTCTTGCATTCCGGCACTGCTTCATTCTCAACTCATTCCACCCTCATCGGCTCTCAAGACCTCGTTGTTAAGAGCCACCCAAATTTCTCAACTCAACTCTACAGACTCATTCTGCATGACAATCCCGCCGAGCGCAATTTTTCTTACACCGAGACTTAAAATGCATCGAGTTTATTATAAATAAATTTTCCTTCTTTTAACGGCGATTGTGTTTATTCCAAAGTACGATATTCACTCTTTATCAACTGATATAGGCTCTATACGTAGTAATTATTGTCCATTGCCGTTCATACCAGGCCTACTTATATTAATTTAAGTGCACCAACACAAGTCTGCAATGCTGAGAATTGTACAATATGCTATATAATATATCTAAAATTACAAATAAAAAATTGTATTTGCCACAATAACGGGCAGAATATTGAAAACTACATCGTGTAATATTTTATGTTGCGCCAGGCGTTTCAGGAGGAAGCGGACATATACTCTATTCGCAAAGGAGTTCCAGATATGCGTGGGAAGAGAACCACATTTACGTGGTCTGTCGAAGGNCGGACATATACTCTATTCGCAAAGGAGTTCCAGATATGCGTGGGAAGAGAACCACATTTACGTGGTCTGTCGAAGGCCCTGGACAACAAACACTGTTTGATGTGGTATTCTACGTTGAGGGAACCGTAGCTGGTATTCGCGTACAGCAGCCCTCGCATTCCGATTGCAATGGCCACATACGCATACCGTGTCGGCTTGCTCTACATATGTGAACACTCGTGGCATCATAGCGCATATTAAGAACTCCAATAATTAAGTGCTCCAATCTACCTGTGACAGACCAGACCGNACACTCGTGGCATCATAGCGCATATTAAGAACTCCAATAATTAAGTGCTCCAATCTACCTGTGACAGACCAGACCGATACGACCCAACACTCCATCCCTTTGCGCAAGCGGTGTGCGCATCTCTGCGCAAGTTACGTGCGCATTCAAGGAGCCAACATGGCAATCGCCGTGAGGGTCACACAGCTGTATCTTGGACACCATTGCGAACAGAGCATGTGTTTATTGCTGTTTTCCCGTCAGAATGGTCCTACTGTCACCGAACGTGTGTCCGTTTCCCCCTGAAACACCTGGAATGTAGTAAGTGAAGTTAAGAGATTTGGGCGGCTATTAACAGCGAGGTCTTGAGATCCGATGAGGGTGATCGAGGTGAGTACGGAGCGGCGCCGGAACTAAGGGACGGGGGAAACGGGAGACACCCGAGAAAACTCGCCGACCGACGGCATCGTCTGGCACGATTCCCACTTGCGAAAATCCTGTGATCCGGCCGGGGGTTGAACCCTATTCGCCTTGGTGGTAGGCGAGCAGGCTGACCGCTCAGCCACCGCGGCCCCCTGGTATGTAGTAGTCCGCTTCAGAATTTGCGGGTGGACCTAAGTATTGGATGTACAAAGAGCTGTTGTAGCTATCACATTAGGACGGCACGTTTTCTACATAAATACTGACCGCCGCTCTGGCTTTGTTATGCTTAATTCCCCGCTAGGCTTTAAGACAATTATCTGTGTTAAGGGTTCATCACTCTTTCCCGATCTGCGTGTACCTCCGGTCTCGCTTCCGTGGCTCATTAAAAAAAGTTCTGCAATGACTCTTAAAATTATTTAGCTGATTCATGCGTTTCCTTCAAAAATTAGAAGACGTGCCTTGTTTTCGCACGTTTGCAAAGTGAGCGGCATTAAATATGAAGTAATTTATAGCACCCAGCCAGATTTTTTTTTTTTGCCCTTAAAGACATTTCAACGGACAAGCAAATAATATTTTGGGTGAAACACATTCTTTCTGGCGAAACGTAAGCCTTTGGGATGAGGAACATGCTATGACTTTTGATTTGAGGGGTTTCTTCAAAGCCCCTGTGATATGGAGAATGACGTATTTCGTGCTTCGGTGAATGCACTACCACGCATAATGTTTTTTTTTNTCAAAGCCCCTGTGATATGGAGAATGACGTATTTCGTGCTTCGGTGAATGCACTACCACGCATAATGTTTTTTTTTTGTACGCGAACATGTTTCATCATAATATTATTTATGTGATGCAGCGCTCATATAAACCGAGCAGGGATTTTTAATATTTTCCCTGGTTAGGGAGATTTCTACTTGTTTATTATTATAACTTATTAACAATGGAGGAATAAAAATCGATTGTCTTAATTTAATTGAACCCTGTGAGAAATCTCAGATTATTTATGCAAATAGCTCATGGTACTAACAGTTCACGTAACACTGGAAAAAAGACCATAAAGTAAGAGCTTTTGTTTTGCATTAAATGAAAAATCAGAAGCTTCAACTTTAAGTTACAGGCCTTTCGTTTATACTGTTGTTAACATTTAACGATTTCTTTCCTTTGGTGATTAGATTTTTGTGTTGAGAAATCGTATTCTCAGTATGCCGAAGGTTCTGGATGCTGCTTGCTGGCCGTCAGAGGTAGAGAGGGGTCATGCAACCCTCTCTTCCTCTGATTGCTGTGGAAGACATACGCAGAGCTGAGGAACATGCTATAATGGGTGTAAGATGTGGGATCTCCAGGCGGCTGTGGCAAAGGCGATGTAGAGCCGAGCAACCAGTCTATAATGGGTGTAAGATGTGGGATCTCCAGGCGGCTGTGGCAAAGGCGATGTAGGGCCAAGCAACCAGTCTATAATGGGTGTAAGATGTGGGATCTCCAGGCGGCTGTGGCAAAGGCGATGTAGAGCCGAGCAACCAGTCTATAATGGGTGTAAGATGTGGGATCTCCAGGCGGCTGTGGCAAAGGCGATGTAGGGCCGAGAAACCAGCCTATAATGGGTGTAAGATGTGGGATCTCCATACGGATGTGGTAAAGGGGATGCAAGGCCGAGCAACCAGTATATAATAGGTGTAAGATGTGGGATCCCCAGGTGGCTGTGGCAAAGGGTATGTAGGGCCTAGAAACCAATATATAATGTGTGCAAGGCTTTGCTTGGTGGGGGTGTTGTTAACTACGGGAAGCTCACTCCCCCTTCGACCAGCCCCTGTCTGTCATGCACATTATGGGTTTGCACCATGGGCAATCAAGGTACTTGCCTGGTAGCGGGTCGGTAAACTCATTTACGATCAGAGCATTGGGGCCGAAAAGGAATTTCATTGTGGATAAATTCAACTGTACGGTAAAGGACGAGACAAACCGGCTGTAAACCGCCAAGTCGGGTCACCCACAAGTGTCACACAAAGGAAGGAGGAGTACGGGACGGCCAAAATTGCCAAAGGTCATACATAGGTTTCCTTTGTTGGGGTCTCACANGCCAAAGGTCATACATAGGTTTCCTTTGTTGGGGTCTCACACCATAGGAGGAAAATTGCGGCGTTTACCTGCGCGATCATCCCCCCCCCCCTTCCCAAGTAAGCCACGGTCAGATGGAAATAGTCTTCGTGATGGTAGTGGTTGAAAATTCGCAAAGGTAGTGGGTGGGTTTTGTCTTATTCAGGAGATGTCTTGTTCAAGAGATCTGGGAATGGCACACCCCAGGATGGTCTTCGGCTAACAGGTGTTACGAAATGTAAATATTTAATTTAATTGCTAGACGTCAGTATTCGTTTGTAGTTTCTTAAGATTTCGTGACAGGTTCTTCAAACATTGACTCGGCTTTTATCGCGGATCTTGTCTTAATTATCACTGAATTAATTTTATGGACATTAGAATCCTCAAAACATAACAATTTACTGTCCTCATGATCCACTCTTTCACTGAGCTACTCAAAACACCTTATCAGCGCAGTATTTATTGTTTATCGGTTTCTAATAATATAGTACTTATTTCTCGTGAGAACATGGGGTTAACCAGAACTAATCTAATGAACAGGTAATTATAGAGGCGCACAAAAAGAAATTGCACCGACATTTTCTTGGGGATGGAAACCACTTGGGAAATGCAACAGAGGACTTCACAAATTTGAGTCGAGTGTGCTACCCTATGGTTATGCGCGGGAGGGGGGAGGGGGGTTAAGCAAGCTGACAAATGTATTGAAATCACCTTCATAACCTACGATTATACTGCAGACGACGATTAATCCAATAGTTGTTCTGAAACTTTACATTTACCACAAACAGACATTGGCGTCATTATATAAGTTTCATAGCAGTAATTTACACATCCTGCATCTCTTCCACATTTTTTTTTGTTACACTCACTTGAGACGCCAAACGATAATTATTTGGGTGTATTTTAATCTTTCCCGAGTGGTCTTGTTTACCATCACCTGTTCACTTAAGTATTTTTTTTTTATACTACATAGGTCACAGCAGCGGTATTTTTCATATAAATCCTTTCAGTTTACAAAAAAAAAAAAAAGTTTTACTTTAGAGTGAAAACATCCTGAATACTTTTTATTAAAACTCAAGCAGGCGTTGCCTATTATATCATCTGTACCCAATACACGCGTTTTCAAATTTTTGTAATGAGTTACTTATGCCAGTCTACCTCATCATAACATTATACAGAAGAGAGCCTGTGTGGCATAATAATTATCTTCACGAGCGAAACAATGGAAACGCGAATCTTTATTCTAGGTAAAAATTATTTTTAACGCAGAATGTAAAATTTTGACGCAAGTCAACCATATCTGGGCACACGGAAAGGAGAAGCAAATCGAAACGGCAGGAACTATTTTTTTTTAAACACTACCGTTGTCACCTTCAATTTTTTTTTTTTATGATCCCGGACAGAGTTCGGCACAATACACACCGAATGGTTACTCGTTCCACAGCTCACGTCTGGAAAATACACGGCACATTTTCGAGGGGTAAAGCCACGGATGTGCCCCAACACAGCGGACCTCTCATAAAACGCGCCGACAAAAAGAATAAATCGCGACTGATAGGTTCCCGTTCGATTCCAGCCACTCGTTTGTACTAGCGTATCCGCGACAATGGACGTCGCGTGGCTACCGCGTGCAGTCACGGCCAGAATGAATCACTACGCTGATTGCAAAATGCAATGTGTACACGACAAATCTTTCCTGTTGTGCTTTTGTTTCGAACGTTTGTCATCCATTCCCCACACACGCACGCATCTAACAATACATGGTATGCGTTTAGCAACCACGCACGAGACTTTTATTGGACGCTGCGGCATTGGGAAAGCCGTTCTGTGGGCAGAGTCGCGATGTCGGGGCAAGTTTATGACGACGCTCAATCTTTATGAAGGCTAGTTCGCTCTTGCGTCACCGGTGGGGCGGCGCTGAAAGCAGATGTTGTTTCGACATATTGGTTCGTTGAGTTGGCGTTGGCGATACCGGAGACATATAGTCCTTGCAATATGACCCGGGAGGTCGTTGAGTGGTAAACGTTGACTACTGGCGCTGAAGCTATCACCCATTCGATGATACGCGAGAAAAGTACCGCGTATCGTATATATAGTATTGCATAGATGTATTGCATAAATGGGAACTCTTTAGGGAGGATGTATTGGCGATTTGATTGCTGCAACTTTCTGAATAGGAGCGAGACCTCTGTGATCTTATTGCTAAGAAATCCCACGCAAGTTGCCGAAAGGGCGATTTCATTTATTCCCTATCTCCACGCAACCCAAGTACGAGTGTTGAAAATATCATCGGGTCCGTAGCACAGTATAGTATTAAAAAATATAACTTTTTTACTACGCAAAAATTAAAAGGGTTCATCTTCCTTGCAAGAACAGGAAATTAATTTTTTTAGTNAATATAACTTTTTTACTACGCTAAAATTAAAAGGGTTCATCTTCCTCGCAATAACAGGAAATTAATTTTTTTTAGTTTTTTTTTAAATTAAAAAAGTCTTATCGTTGCTTTTTGACGTTCCACGCCGAAGGCAGAAAATATTGGATGAAAAGGAAAACTTCACACCGGTTGCCTGAACACGTCATATCACGTGCCTTGACAAGTGAGTTGATTGTCCAAAGACTCGGAAAAACTGTCGTTAGAGGCGACGTCTTTCATTTCTATTCACGTCTCACTCTAAACAGCATATTTAAAGAAGAAAGTTAAATTTAATTTTTGACAATAATTTTCAGAACTGGTAACTTTAGTTCTCATTCATCGAATGTAAATTTTTCTACCGGGGCCATTATACTTCGTGAAATTAAATTTCTTGGCGTTAATCGGGGACAATTTTTGGATTATTGAGCTGAATATTGAAACTCTTGCACGGGTTAATATAAAAATCGGCGTCTGTTAAATAAGATTTGATAGGTGATGTGTAGCTCGCCAACTTGTATGCCTTTGGCAAACTTAGCGGTGAGAATAAGGGCTTCATTGACTTCACTGAACACGCTACAGGTGTGAGGGCACACCATGTGAGCGCCGACTCCTCATTTGTCAGCGGGGCGACTGTCTTCCACGGCGACGGCGCCACAACGCTTCTTTGCACAGTGCGACGTGGCAGTGCTGCTTCCAGTGGCTATGTCGGACTCTTAGAATTATTCAGGCTTTCAAAAGAAGCTTTCTGATAAGTAAACAAAGCCATTGATATTTATAATTCCAATAGTCAGTTCAATTCATGTGCCGTAACCATTCCTTTCTCGTAGAGTATAAATACTGTAATTTTTATTTTACTCCGTTGCTCAAAGTTTGCTTGACGAAATGATTACAGTTGTGCTAACAATTTCTCTGCAAGATAAAGCTACCTACAGCTAGCCGATATACATATTTTATTAAATGTTAAACACCGCTCGCAATAAAGACGGAGCTACTGTAAGTTAGATGTGTAACTAACCTTACACAGGTAAACTAGGATCACGTATACAAGTTTTACCTTTGCAATCTTGACCACGGCGGTCATCCTACTTCAACTGACAACTTATAAATAATACGGACTGATACATTTTGCTCAGGTCAAGTTAGCACTTTTGAAATCAACCTTTGAAAACAAGTAATTGTATTGTAGTGTACACACTGAATATGCATTTTCCCAGTTGAGTTGGCAGAAAATTAATGAAAATAGTTGTAATAAAAGTTGATGCATAAAAATGGCAGTCTGCCACTGAAGTTGACGTTTTTCGAGTACGAACTTACATTTACATTCCGATCGACTCAACGGTTTTATTTGGACGACCCATGAATAGAGTGATCATCCTCATGGCAGAGTTTATGTTACATACGGCAGTAAAACACAAAAAGGGAGGAACAGAAGTTCTTAAACAAAGCTTTCAAAAATTAATAAAGTGTTTATGAATAAAATGTCAAAATTCAAACCACAGAATCTATGGACTAATATGAACAATAAATCCTTGAAACTAAATTTTTTGAAAGGTCATCTAGTATTTTTAAATTTAAGTTGAAGTTAGGCAAAACAACGCAGGGACTCCGCAGCTATTCATACCTGCTTGCACCGCAAGTTGCATATCACGACGGCGAACGGAATTAAACCGCAATGCGGGAAATTAAATGCAATCGCATGTGGAAGC
Organism: Clitarchus hookeri; assembly: GCA_002778355.1. Classification (NCBI taxonomy): domain Eukaryota; kingdom Metazoa; phylum Arthropoda; class Insecta; order Phasmatodea; family Phasmatidae; genus Clitarchus; species Clitarchus hookeri. The sequence continues at coordinate 33,129 of NQII01010087.1, forward strand.
CTTCACTAATCAATTGCTAATCTGCCATTGCTCGTGTACTAACCAGAAACCACTGTCGGCGCCCACGTATCTCGAGTTTATGGTGTCGTATGTGCCGGAGCTCTCCGCTTGACGCGCCAGTTCCGTCCGCCTTCGTGATATGCAACTTGTTGTGCACGCAGGTACGTGAAGTTGCGGACTCCTTGCGTTGTTTTGCCTAACTTCAACTTAAATGTAAAAATACTAGATGTTCTTCTAAATATTTAGTTACAACGATTTATTGTTCATATTAGTCCATATATGATGTGATTTGACTTCCGACATGTTATTTAAAAAAAACACACACACATATATATATATATATAAACCATTTTCAATTAATTATATGTTAAATTAGAATATGATAATAAGGAAATGTCACATTAGTTTGTACATTTTCTCCTCTATATTATACTTAATTNAATGTGTACACGACAAATCTTTCCTGTTGTGCTTTTGTTTCGAACGTTTGTCATCCATTCCCCACACACGCACGCGTCTAACAATACATGGCATGCGTTTAGCAACCACGCACGAGACTTTTATTGGACGCTGCGGCATTGGGAAAGCCGTTCTGTGGGCAGAGTCGCGATGTCGGGGCAAGTTTATGACGACGCTCAATCTTTATGAAGGCTGGTTCGCTCTTGCGTCACCGGTGGTGCGGCGCTGAAAGCAGATGTTGTTTCGACATATCGGTTCGTTGAGTTGGCGTTGGCGATACCGGAGACATATAATCCTTGCAATATGACCCGGGAGGTCGTTGAGTGGTAAACGTTGACTACTGGCGCTGAAGCTATCACCCATTCAATGATACGCGAGAACAGTACCGTGTATCGTATATATAGGATTGTATATATGTATTGTATAAATGGGAACTCTCTAGGGAGGATGTATTGGCGATTTGATTGCTGCAACTTTCTGAATAGGAGCGAGTCCTCTGTGATCTTATTGCTAAGACATCTACGCAAGTTGCCGAAAGGGCGATTTCATTTATTCCCTATCTCCACGCGACCCAAGTACGAGTGTTGAAAATATCATCGGGTCCGTAGCACAGTATAATATTAAAAAATATAACTTTTTTACTACGCTAAAATTAAAAGGGTTCATCTTCCTCGCAATAACAGGAAATTAATTTTTTTTAGTTTTTTTTTAAATTAAAAAAGTCTTATCGTTGCTTTTTGACGTTCCACGCCGAAGGCAGAAAATATTGGATGAAAAGGAAAACTTCACACCGGTTGCCTGAACACGTCATATCACGTGCCTTGACAAGTGAGTTGATTGTTCAAAGACTCGGAAAAACTGTCATTAGAGGCGACGTCTTTCATTTCTATTCACGTCTCACTCTAAACAGCATATTTAAAGAAGAAAGTTAAATTTAATTTTTGACAATAATTTTCAGAACTGGTAACTTCAGTTCTCATTCATCGAATGTAAATTTTTCTACAGGGGCCATTATACTTCGTGAAATTAAATTTCTTGGCGTTAATCGGGGACAATTTTTGGATTATTGAGCTGAATATTGAAACTCTTGCACGGGTTAATATAAAAATCGGCGTCTGTTAAATAAGATTTGATAGGTGATGTGTAGCTCGCCAACTTGTATGCCTTTGGCAAACTTAGCGGTGAGAATAAGGGCTTCATTGACTTCACTGAACACGCTACAGGTGTGAGGGCACACCATGTGAGCGCCGACTCCTCATTTGTCAGCGGGGCGACTGTCTTCCACGGCGACGGCGCCACAACGCTTCTTTGCACAGTGCGACGTGGCAGTGCTGCTTCCAGTGGCTATGTCGGACTCTTAGAATTATTCAGGCTTTCAAAAGAAGCTTTCTGTTAAGAAAACAAAGCCATTGATATTTGCAATTCCAATATTGAGTTCAATTCATGCGCCGTAACCATTCCTTTCTCGAAGAGTATAAATACTCTAATTTTTGTTTTACTCCGTTGCTCAAAGTTTGCTTGACGAAATAATTACAGTTCGGCTAACAATTTCTCTGTAAGATAAACCTACCAACAGCTAGCCGATTTACACTTTGTATTAAATGTTAAACACCGCTCGCAATAAATACGGAGCTACTGTAAGTTAGATGTGTAACTAACCTTACGCAGGTAAACTAGGATCACGTATACAAGTTTTACCTTTGCAATCTTGACCACGGCGGTCATCCTACTTCAACTGACAACTTATAAATAATACGGACTGATACATTTTGCTCAGGTCAAGTTAGCACTTTTGAAATAAACCTTTGAAAACAAGTAATTGTATTGTAGTGTACACACTGAATATGCATTTTCCCAGTTGAGATGGCAGAAAATTAATGAAAATAGTTGTAATAAAAGTTGATGCATAAAAATGGCAGTCTGCCACTGAAGTTGACGTTTTTAGAGTACGAACTTACATTTACATTCCGATCGACTCAACGGTGTTATTTGGATGACCCATGAATAGAGTGATCATCCTCATGGCAGAGTTTATGTTACATACGGCAGTAAAACACAAAACGGGAGGAACNGACCCATGAATAGAGTGATCATCCTCATGGCAGAGTTTATGTTACATACGGCAGTAAAACACAAAACGGGAGGAACAGAAGTTCTTAAACAAAGCTTTCAAAAATTAATAAAGTGTTTATGAATAAAATGTCAAAATTCAAACCACAGAATCTATGGACTAATATGAACAATAAATCCTTGAAACTAAATTTTTTGAAAGGTCATCTAGTATTTTTAAATTTAAGTTGAAGTTAGGCAAAACAACGCAGGGACTCCGCAGCTATTCATACCTGCTTGCACCGCAAGTTGCATATCACGACGGCGAACGGAATTAAACCGCAATGCGGGAAATTAAATGCAATCGCATGTGGAAGCCTTCACTAATCAATTGCTAATCTGCCATTGCTCGTGTACTAACCAGAAACCACTGTCGGCGCCCACGTATCTCGAGTTTATGGTGTCGTATGTGCCGGAGCTCTCCGCTTGACGCGCCAGTTCCGTCCGCCTTCGTGATATGCAACTTGTTGTGCACGCAGGTACGTGAAGTTGCGGACTCCTTGCGTTGTTTTGCCTAACTTCAACTTAAATGTAAAAATACTAGATGTTCTTCTAAATATTTAGTTACAACGATTTATTGTTCTNTTTTGCCTAACTTCAACTTAAATGTAAAAATACTAGATGTTCTTCTAAATATTTAGTTACAACGATTTATTGTTCTTATTAGTCCATATATGATGTGATTTGACTTCCGACATGTTATTTAAAAAAAAACACACACACATATATATATATATAAAGCATTTTCAATTAATTCTATGTTAAATTAGAATATGATAATAAGGAAATGTCACATTAGTTTGTACATTTTCTCCTCTATATTATACTTAATTAATTTTTTTCAAAGTTTCTTTGGCGAACTACACAATTTCATTTGCTCCAAGTCATCTTCAAACCAAGAGGTCACGTGATGTAATCCTGGATAATACATGGATTTCCATGTAGTTTTTATGTGTCACTTAATGTTACTGAAGCACGCAAACAGTTTTCGATTATGTTTGAACCAAGAAAATATTTGTTTGTATATGGTCAAACAAATAAATAGTTACTCTAACAAAGTATTTAGTTGAATAAACAATATCTGAAACACAACAAAACAGATTTCGTTTACCTAAAAAAAAAATACTTTTGAACGGACCACACCGTTTAGTTGGGCAAACAAAATCTGCCCGACAACCAAATATTTGTTTTAATTAACTGTATCAATTTGTTTGGCCATATGCGAACAAACGTATTGCTGGCTCAAACAAACTTTCCTCTCGGTGTATATGCTCCGCTCGTAACAGAAGCACAATAACGAAAACAAAGAAATTTGCCTCTTTTTTCACTTAATATTTATGTCAGAAAATATGTAAAAAAAAAAAAAAAAAATGTGATTAATAATTTACATAAGCCTATCCTCATTTTCCCCACAGATAATTTACGCGGCCATCTGTCGGGCAAGGAGACAGCCCGTGTTCTTGACTGAGGAGAGCGGTTTATCTCTGCTGGCTGTGAAGTTTTCTTTCATCTCAGTCAATAAGAGAGAGCTTTGAAAGGGAAAATGCGCGGGGGAAAGAGTGATGATAATACGAGCGGGAGAAATGGTGGCTATATTTCCTAGGGAAGAGTGCTGCCCACCATAATTCAGCAGTCCGTGTAAACAGTTGCGGGTGGGCGAAGACACGTTTACGGAGGAGCTCCGCTTGAGTGCGTGCGCCGGAAGCACGTCACACGTCCTTCACCCACGTCCCGAGCATAACGCTTGCTAATAACAAGCAAAGAATCCTTTCCGAAATAAACAGAATTCAATACCTCCTTACCAAGCAAGTGTTGTGATGGAAATATTTTACATCAAAATTACGATTAGAAAGCCAAAACCTTTAACATTAATTATTATGCTCTTTCTAAATGTTTCTTTTACATGTTGTTTATCTAACATTAAATATATTTTTTGATAGCTCAAGTAATGAATTATTTGGAAAAAAACCATCACGTATGTGTTTTTTTAATTATTTTACTTTATCGTTAAACATTATTCTGAAGTTTTACGAAAGTAAACATGTGTGGGAAATTGTGGTAAATTGTACGGTCGTAACATCAAATGTTCACTGCCAATTTTCTCGTACTTTATCAAAAAATATTTCGCTGAAATTTTAGCAAAGTAAACGTAAATCTACTTTAACAAATGGAAGGAAACCAAGACTTCGGAATTTAACAAGCACAGCAAATATGTAAATGTGATAACAACCTCACTTGGCACACAATTTTTTTTGTCACAATGCGAGCCTTCTGATGTTCGATAACAGTACGATAGTTCACTGTTACAATTATTTCTTCCCGACTTAAATTTTCACCACGCTCCTAGCATGTTTTATTTTTTGCAAGGTGGGAGAATGATTTAAAGTATGCAGTCGTTAAGTTTATTTAATCATATATGTATATATACACAGGCTGTTTGNTGTATGTAAATGTGATAACAACCAAGGTGGGAGAATGATTTAAAGTATGCAGTCGTTAAGTTTATTTAATCATATATGTATATATACACAGGCTGTTTGGAAATTAAACGCTCAAACTGCGGGAGCTAATTACTTATAAAAAATAAAGTCGAAAAAATATACGATACCATATACCCTAAGAGAATATTAAAGGAGATATAAGCCTATGAAAATTGGGCTTTGAAAACGTATATTTGCCGAATGTCTCTTACTTTCTGCCAGCGGTAGGGATGGTGGCGATTTACTCACAGAACGTACCACGCGGTTGAATGGNAGTTTTGAAAACGCATTTTCTCTGAATGACTTGTACTTTCTGCCAGCGGTAGGGATGGTGGCGATTTACTCACAGAACGTCCCACGCGGTTGAATGGGACACACCCATTTGCCGCGCTATGGAGCCGTGTACTAGTGGAGGGCTGACGTGTCACTTCCTCAAGCCGAACAGTGCGCACAGACCAAGGACGGCCAGCATTACACATGTGTCTCTACAACATGGGAAGCATAAGCCACTTCTCTGCTACGGACTTTGTAGGCGTTGTAAAAAGCATTCGGCGAAAACACATTTTTCAAAAACCAGTTTTCATAGGCTCATATCTCCTGTTATATTCCGTTTAGGTAAATAGTGTCCGGTATATTTTCAACTTTATTTTTCATGAGGAATCACCTCCGGCCACTTGGGTATTTAATTTCCGAACATCCTATGTATACAAATATAAACACATGTACACATTTATATACACATATATATTCAATATACTAGTATATGCACTGGATGTTCTAAATTAATGTTTACACTCTTTGAACGTGATTAACAAAGAAACTATAAATACAAGTTGAAGGCAATGTTTGTGTTTGATCTTACGATAACATTTGGAATGTGTGAATGTTAATAAAAGTTAAAAATATTGCAAATGTACGCCATCAGCAGCATGAGATCGTCTGCAATGTTTTGTAACAGAACGACAAACAGTAGCTAAGGTTTCCGTGGGAGTGTATTTACAGGCAATCACAACAGCGTCTCTCATCGCATTCAGTGTCCGTGACTTTGTGGCGTACACAGTGCCCTTCGGAGTTCCCCTCAGTTACGAATCTAACGGTGGCGAATCCGGAGATATGGGAAGAAACTCAACACTACGTCGTTGGCCTATCAACCTCCCAAAAATTATTTCGCCCAGGAGCAACCGTGCGTCTCGATGGTATAGGCTATTCGCGGGTTCTTCACTTTTGGAATAAAATCTTTGAATAAACACCCCATGTATTACGTGTTTGGTTGTTTCCTTAATATATCATATGCCGTAGGCGTTTTATACTCGTGTTAACATAAAAGTACCATTTTTTTAAATTAAATTGAATTTTTACTTATATTTCATTTACAAATGATAATATTACTTTTATAACTAATATGAATAAAGACAGGGGGACAATAGGTGAGTTTTAAATGCCTAGTAAGGAAGAGTTTTTATGCAAAACAGTATTACACCGAGTGCACACGAAGGCGGGTGAGTTGGCCCTCTGGTGCAATTTTCTAAACGTTGTTTGCATGAGGCGGAGGAATATCTTGGAAGTACAACTTAAACAGGGCTTCAGAAAAGTTGGAAGTAACCGTGAATGAAGTATAACGTGGTGGTGCACCGCCCTGCTAGAAAATGCGGTCGTTAACTAGGCCGAGTTGGTGAACAGCTGGCACAGTGTTTTCCTGCAACATGAAACGATAACGTTCAGCTTGCCACCGTTCCGTCGAGGAAGAAAGGCCCCACAAGTACTCTGGCAGACACACCGCACTGCACTGTTAACCCAGGAATATGAATTGCTTGCTTTACCAATGTGGGAATTTACATCGACCCAGTTTACACAGTTTTGTGGCAGCTGATATCTTAATTCAATTTAAAGGCTGCCTCATCGGAACATGTTATCACGTACGTAAAATGTCCGCTGTCGTTGCACGTGTTCAGAATCCACTCACTAAATTCGACGCGCCTATAAAGATCGTCTTCAGCCACAGTGTGAAGTAACATGGGAATGTAGGGTCTACACTTTACTTGCTTTAAAAAAACGACGGACACTTGATTTACTGACGCATGACTCATGCGCAGCTTTCCGTGTGGACTTCGACTTCCCCGGGGGAAAGTGCGAATATGTGCAACACAGCCCCCAGCACTTAGTTCGCCCGCTGTTCTCTTCCTGCCTTATCGTCCTTTCTTCACATCACACACAGTTCCGTTCCTCTAAAACTCGTCACATAATCGTGTAATTGTTACGCGTGACTGTGGCGTAGTACCTATCGAAATCTGCCCTCCGTCGTTTCTGCGCCTCAATCACGTTCTCACATTCCCAGTAACACTACAAACACACTGACGTTGTTCGCAAGGAAATCTGGTCCCGTCTGCCATTTCCTTTACAATTGTATTTCTGCCGTTCGTAGCTGCAAGCGGAACTAACTAAAGCAGAATAGCTACACGCGCTCGCACACACCAAACGTTGTCTTTTAACGTCTAAACACTCAGTCCCATAAGATTTTCATTAATATTTTTGATTATGTCCGTTTAAATAGCGTAAAAATTAATTTCAGAAATCCGGAACACACACAAGCGAGCGCACACACAAGGAAAAAGCACCTTTACTGAGCTGTAAACAATATGCGGCAAATACTTTAAAATTTTGAAAATGAGAAATTTTTTTTTCTCGAAATAAGAGGGGTNGAGCTGTAAACAATATGCGGCAAATACTTTAAAATTTTGAAAATGAGAAATTTTTTTTTCTCGAAATAAGAGGGGTATTTAATTTTGAACGCGTTCATCGACGTAGTTCTGTGTAGCGGAAATGCTAGAATTAATGACCACGAGGTCTTTATACGGCAGCTCTCTCCACAGTCGCAGAATAATAGAATGTCAGGCGCGAGCAAAACAATGCCTCTCACGGGTTCGTTAATTTTATCATCTGTCGTCATACTGTAAAGATGTGAAATAACACTTTGTTGTCTCGAGATGACAGGTTTCCGGAAGAAATAACTTTTTAACTGGGAAGCTCTTAGTAAGAAGTTAATTTGCAAAAACCGACAAATGTGTAAGTAGTAGAAAACCACTCCTAAAAATAATATGTTTTCATATTTTCACTATTCCTGACAAAGTCAGTGGGCTAAACCATGTTCGATAAGGAATAGGTGTTAATTAAATAAAATTGTTATTTATAATTTCCTAACTTTACTTACAATATATACAAACAAATTTCTCTCTGCTCAACATCTCACAATACATTGCTATCACTTGATGTTTACAATTAATGAATTCAGTCAATACAAATTACAACTAACTNTCAACATCTCACAATACATTGCTATCACTTGATGTTTACAATTAATGAATTCAGTCAATACAAATTACAACTAACTAACATCAATTCATGTAATTAAAAAATTCAAAATGAGTCCCAATAGCGAGTGTAACAAAACGTATTCAGTTATTTTACAAATTATATGTTTATATATGACAGTTCCGATATTTACAATTAAATCCGTAGTACATGTTGTTATGGAGTGATCACACCTTGGCAGGACAGCCTGCCTGATCACACCTTTAAACACTGAACCAGGGCACGAGCGTGATTGCAATAACACCTCGCGAAAGACAGTTGCAGAAACCCACTCCACCGGCCAGTAAATGGGGCCGAAAATATTAAACAACGCGCCCGATATAGTCCAACGTAACCCTGGGAGCGGCTTCTTTTGTCATCGGGGCAGCGGACCAAGAAGACGTGGAGATGGGTGTGTCCGGCCGTCGTCAGCCGCCTCCTAGAATTAGCCTCCAGCAACATTTACGTGTCATCCTCGTGTTGTAACGAGAGTACATATTGATGCTGAAGTTCACGACACGAAGGTGCTGCATAACAACTCTAGTTCAAATAAACTTACTAGTGGTGCCGCGAATTATGCTTTCTATTTGGCGATTTGCGGGAATATCGCCTGGGACACTCCGATAAATCGTGCAAGTTCGATTTTCATTAGAGGCAGGGCTTGCGAAGTTGGGAATCTCCCCAA